>VDFB02000003.1:344392179-344564735 GCA_007258455.2 Sequoia sempervirens | reverse complement strand
CTAGTTAGGGTTTTCTAGAAATTCAAAGTCTGATTCTACTCCTCAAATGTCTGCTCTGTCCTTTCTAATTTTTTTTTGGATCCAAAACCCTAATTTGTAACCTGTAGGTGTCTTCTAATGATCTCTAATGTAAGGTGACAACTTTGACAACTTTGAACACTTTGACAACTTTCTCCAAACTTTATCTTCAATGTATCTTCAACCTAGATCTACAAATCACACACAAAACAGAGGGAAAATGTTGTTTTCTTAATGGAAAGGGGTTTGCCTTGGTCAGGCCTCATTTTGGTAATCAAAACTTGAAATGAAATGAAATAGGAAAAGAGAATGTTGAATGAACAAAATGCAATGTTGCAACTCACCAAACCCTAGCAATAAAGTGTTGCAAACATGTGTGAAGTGGCCCCAATGGATGTAGATCTTGAATCTTTCTTCAATAGGATAAATCTTGACTTGAATGCTAGCAATGGATGTAGATCTTGAATCTTGCTTCAATAGGATAAATCTTGACTTGAATGCTAGCTTGAATCATAAAACCTTACATCACAATTGTTAGCTAAAAAACAAACATGATACATGATGAATTTGACATGATGCTTGATGCTTGAATAATACTCTAAATCATGTGATAATCAACCCTTGAATGCTCTTGTAAAATCTTGAACTTTCTTGTGAACTTTAATTTGTTATAAGGATGCTCATTTAACTTGCTAAGCATAAAATGAGCAATAGAAACTTGCATTTATACTTGTTTATGCCAAATTTCTTGAAATTGCAACACTACAAGCTAACATCCGATCTAGGAGGATAAAATATCCTGCAAATAATTTGAATTAAATTTGATTTTTGGATACACAATACTCATACACTAGAAGTGGCATATGAGTCCCATTAGGCATTGATTATGGGACCATTATAAAAAATACTTAGAACAATGCAAAATCTAGATTAGGACCCAAAAACCTAGGTGGGACTCATATGCCCAAGGTGGTGTATGAGTTCCAAATCAATAAATTTGGGCCACACAACCTAAAAACATTTGAATTATGATCAGATGTTGGTTTATGTTGGGATTATCCTAGAAAATATGCATTGAATGATGCTTGTGGATGCAAAATAAGGCCAATTAAAGCATAAGGAAGCCCAATTATTTATGACAACCTTAGAATAGTGGGAAAGTGTGTTACAAAACTTTACAACACCTTAAATAAGGTATGAAAGGCATGATTAAGTTCATTTAGTTCACAAGGGCCCAAAACTTAATGTGAAGGTGCAAATAAATACACTTTACAACATTAAATTAAGTCAAAGTTAGGTCAATTTAGCTTAAAATGGCCCTAAATCCAATGTGAATGTAGAAAATACATTACAACACTGGATCAAGACAACATTATGCTCAATTTAACAAGGAGGGCCCAAACAAGCAAGGAAAAGTAAAGGGATACTTTTTTCGTTGCCACATTTAGCCCCCACTTTAGTGAGAGGAGGAACTTGCTTCAAACTCAAACTAAAGTAGATGAATTCACATCAAGAGGGGTCTAAATGCACCAATGTTGATAAGATATGATGACAATGATCAAGAGGGGTGATCAAGCCCCCAGGATCAAGATCCTATGGAAAACCAACACTGGCACAAAAGAACACACATGAAAATAATATAAAGAGCAACAACAAGGCACAAGTATACATTGCCAAAGACAAATAGAAAAGAAAAACAAAATAAAAAGGGGTGGATGAATCGAGCTTCGACTGTTTGTCCAACACGATGTGGATCAGATCTAGGTTGTTTTTCCAAAAATGAATGCTCACTTTGAGGCAACAAAACTCTAGGCTATCCATTGGGTGAGTAATCCAAAGAGGTGATACACATACACACATGGCTGGTATGCACTCATACACATGCGCGAGTGGCTCAGGGAAAGTCATGCCTTAGATCAACTTCCCAAAAAACCATACCAAAGTTATACCTCCTGATAACTTCGATAAGGTTCCACACAACAATGAACTTTGAGCTTCATTAGGCAAGAAAAGCTTCATATGCTTGGAACTCATGAACAAACAATATGGCTCCACAAGCATGCATGGTGTATTATGCAAGGTGGCCATATAATTGAAAAATGCAAATGCAACAATAAGGAACATTCAAAGGAGTCTTGCTTAATTCATGCAAGGTCTTTAACTTAGGGAACATTGTGCCTAACTTCCCCAAGAGAGGACCAAACAAAGAATAGAAGATTCACAACTTAGGGGATGCAGTGTGTCACATCAAGCCACTAAGGAATATAATATGCTAAGAGAGATCACACTCTTCAAGGACATCATACCCAATGTCACCACAAAGGAAAAAATGTGCCGTATGAAATGAGAAGACTACACCATGAAACATGAAAAGGAAGAATGCAAAAGAATAATGACAATGTATGCCCCCACTTTAAAGAAATTGCTAAACAACATGCTATGAGAAATTACTTTAAAGTAGCAAATGATAAATGCTAACAATAAAGAAGACATGAGAGCCTATTTGGAAAGCCCTATGCCAAGTCATATGTTTCCAAATAAAGCCATGTCATGAAAAGAACAAGGGGTTTCCCCAAAAATGAAACTCTAAACACATAAGGGATCTATGGATTTGGGGTAAGTATGTTCTTGCTACAATTTTATTTAGAGAGCTCATAATTATCATCATTCCTCAAATACACATAATTGGAAGAATGACACAAAGAGAATGAAAAAAAAAAAAACCTTTTGGGTCAACATAGAAGAGACATAAATGTCTCAATGCCTTACATCATACCCAAAAGGAAAACACAAGACAAATGAAAAAGATAAAGAAAAAGCTAGAGGATTTACGACATAGAGAAGAATGAAGGTACAAATAGAGGAATGTCACAAAGAGAGAGAGAGAGAGAGAGAGAGAGAGAGAGAGAGAGAGAGAGAGAGAGAGAGAGAGAGAGAGAGATCAAATAGAACATCATGGGGGATCACATTGCACACATGCAATCACAAAAAATAAAATGAAATAACTCAAAAGACTAGTAAGGCACATGCGATTTAACCTAAGGCAGGTCGTCCACATCCCAATCGTGTTCATTGTATACTATAGGAAGATAAATATCCAAAGGGACAATAGCAAGTGCCAAACTAGGGTCATTTCCAAGTTCAACACTCTTCTTAGGAGAATTGTCATTTAAGTGCATGGAAGAGGAAAAAAATGTATTCATTTCATTTTGTACCTCCCCATCAATTTTAGTAATCTCCTCATCATCATCTAAATTAATCACAATAGGAGGTCAAATTATAATGTCTAAAGAAGCGTTTAGCTCTTTTTGTGGTTGCGTTATAGGGTCTTTTTGTTTCAAGGAGGGGGTAGACTCATCATGCATTGCTTCAGTCAACTTTTGATTGTGATTTTCTTTATTTATTTCTTCATTTAACCTTCGAGCAAGGACACAATGTAGGCCTACACTCTCTAGCACTTTTGTTTCTTTTAGTTTAGTTATTTAAGTTGCACTTGTGTAGGAGAGAGATGATCAACCACATGTTTCTTTTCTTCCCTAAGGGGAGGAACTGAAGGAACCATGGAAAGTTGTTCAACCACTTTCTCTTTGACTTTGTAAACTTGTTTTATTCTAGGAGACGAAACAAGATTTTTTTTGTTATCTCTTGGTATTTTGTAGGAAATAGGAAAAGGATCTATTAGAGGTTGTTCTTGATTGTTTGGCATGTATTTTGGTTCAATCATGGTTTCATCAAGGATGGTAGGCTCAGTCGTGGAATTCTAGGCATGTTTTGAAGGGATAGTTTTGCTATGCATTTTGCCTTGGACTTTTGGTAGGATTTGAAAAAGAAGTCTTCTCAAAATTTGATAGGTTCCATAGGCTTGGGCCAAAAGAAATATAAGGAAAATTTTCCATGGGAAGACAAAGGGTTAAAGTGACTATAATGCACAATGAAATTTTCATTGTCAAAGGGAAAATTTAAGAATTTATGTACAACTGAAGGAATTGAATTCATAGAGAAAATCCATGGATCGCCTAGCTTCACATGAAATTGGTCTAATTGTAGGATAATGGAGAACAAGACATCTAATTCTTTTGGTCCTATTTGTAAAGGAAGGGTGATTAATCCCATTATAGGGAAAGTGAAACCGTTATACGTCTAAATCCATGCTTTTAGTTTATCATATATTTCTTGATATAGCACAAGTAAAAATTCTTCAGTGATCATGTTCTCTCTAGAGATGGGATCTATTAATATCCCATTGGTGGGCTTGTCATAGATTTGAATAGCTATGTAAAGAGGACCATCGGGTGCATGTTTAAGTATATCTTACATAAGTAGAAAGAAATCTCAAGAGGCTTTTTAGTTTGACCCTTATGATGTATAACATCTAGCAATCCAACCATATCATCCATGGGATCAATATCTATAGGATTGTGTTGAACGATGTCATTGTTTTCATCATCTGTATCAACATTCATCACATCATTCTTTTTAGTTTCACTAGCTTTGATGAATGAAATATTATGATTGGGCATAGGGTTGGTAAAGATTTGAAAGTTTTGGTTAGTAGGGGAAACAAACTTATTTCCTCGATCATCAACACTTCCAACGAAAATCCAACCAAAATCAATGAGGTCTTGCACAAGATGTTTAAGACTCTTACAATATTATATGTCATGTCCATTTTGTCGGTGATAGTGACAACAAGAATTTAGTCTATATTTTGCATGTAATGGTTTATTAGGATCAAGATTTTTAATAGGAGGTAAGGTAATCATCTTCTATTCTAGGAGTTGTGACATTGTGTTATGAAGCGTATCAGGCAAGGGAGTGAATTGCCTTTTTAAGGTCCCCATAGCTAAAGGGTATCATTACAAGACAAGAACTACTTGGTTATCGACATGTTGAATTGTTTGTTGAGGGGGATTGAATTGAAGGAAGCCTTATTCTATTTTCTAAACTTAGGTTGAGAATTATTTTGGTTTGTGGAATCAGACTTCTCAATATGGCTATAAGTGGGTTTTGCATCTCGACTACTAATCGAGTTTTGATAATCACGGAGGTTAGTACATAAGTGCATGAAGGAAGGGAATTTCATCATAACAAGCTTATCTTGTATATTACTATGCAAATTATCTATGAACATCTTTTGAAGGCGAGGGTTAGGAACCTTGACATCAATTTGGGAATAAAGCAATTGATAGTGCAAGATAAAATTGGTAATCTTTTCTTCTTTTTTCTTACATCTCATCAAATTGTCCAAGGTCATATTAGGGGTCATATACACTTGGAAATGGTTGATAAATGCCTCAACAAGTTCATTGAATAAACAAATTGAGTTGTTCGATAATGAGGAAAACCATTCTAAGGTAGTATCTTTCAAGGACCTAGGGAAAAGCTTAGCCAAGAGTTTATCATCAAGAATAAAGTCACCACATAAGGTGGTATAAGTGGAAACATGGTTAGAAGGATCCCCTTTCCCCCCATATTTATCGAATCTAGGCACCTCTACACCTTGTGGCATCAATGTTCACAATATCTCCAAGGACAAGGGGCTTTTGACATAATATGTAGGTGGGCTATTTTGATTTTGGTTGATGGTGGAAACTTTATTTTGAAGCGATGAAACAGTTTGCAAAAGTTGATTTATTAGAGGGCCATTGATTGTATTATGAGATAGAGGCGAAAAAGGTGAAGGTGTTTATGTGTTCAAGGGGCAAGTGAATGGAATGTGTAGACACGTAAAATGTACTAGTTAACACTATACACCTGATCCTGATTTCACTAACATCACTTTGTCCTGAATCATCCTCTTTTCTAAATATTTAATTGAATAACCATTATTTGATTAAACTCATCAAATTCCTCTCTTGATTAAATAAATCAAATTTATCTGGTTAAGTCATCATTTCTCATTAATTAAATAAATCATTTTATTTTATTAATCCCATAGTCCCTCTTTGAATTAAATAATTCACCTTATTTAATTAAATCTCTAAGGTCATTAAATTAACATTTATTTAATTTTATCTATCATCCCTTTTAATTAAATAAATCAAAATCTTTATTTAATTAAGTCTAAATCATTATTCCTCTCAACTTTTCACACAACCATATCCTTTTCATTGATCATTGTTGTGTTTTGAGTCCTTTGCCTTAGGCATTTTGTCAAATTTCAAGTTTAAACCTATCCAAGAGCGAACTTGACCTTTGAACAGGCGAACTTGACCTTGAACCAACCTTTTCCAAACTTTTTTAGCCAATTTTAATCAACTTTTTCTCCACGAGCAAACCTGCTCTCTCGAAAGGTGAACTTGCCCTCCGAGGGTGAACCTGACCCATCCAGGGGTGGACCTGCCCTCCCGATAGGCAGACCTGACCTCTGGACAGGCGAACTTGCCCTCTAGGAGCAGACCTGACCCATTTTGGGGCCAACCTGACCTTTGGCCCAACCCTTTTAGGCCTATTTTGACCAAATTTGACCATCTTTTATTCCTCAGGTGAACCTACCCTCGATAGGGGTGGACTTGACCCTTAACCGGTTAGTTTCATCATTCTAGACATTAGTTTCATCATTTCGCACACTCGTTTCACTATTCTGATCACTCGTTTCCCCATTCCGAGTAAACATTCATCTATTTTGAACCTTCATCTATCATCTTGAACTCTCATTCTACCATTTTGATCATTTGTTTACTCATTCTGAGTGAACATTCATCTATTTCACATCTTGTTTCTTCATTCCAAACACTCGTTCTATTGTGCTGATCACTCGATTAACCTGTTCTGAGTAAACATCCATCCATTCTGGACCTCTCTCTCATTGTTTCAGGAGTCGTTCACCTGTCCCGAGTCACTATTTACTCATTTTGATTACTCCTCCATCCAATCCGAGCATCCATCTCCTCATTTTGTGTGCCCAAAAGACTATTTTTTGACCATTTTCACCTAGGGGCGGACCTGCCCCCCTTGTACAGGTGAATGTGCCCCTACACAGGCAGACTTGTCCCCTTAGATAGGCGAACCTGCCCCTATATAGGTGGACTTGCCCCTGTAGGGAGACCTACCCCTGCATAGGTTGACTTGTCCCCTTCGACAGGCGAACCTGTCCTTGTACAGGCAGACCTGCCCCTTCCACAAGTAGACTTGACCTCCAAGGGGTGGACCTGACCCATCCTAGGGGCAGACCTGACCCTTGACCAGTTAGTTTTATTATCCATTTCATCATTCCACCCTTCGTTCAGTCATTTCGAGCACCCATTTGCCCATCATCAACACTATTCTATAAGTCATTGTTTCATCACCAAAATCATATAAGTGCTAATTAGAACATCATTAGAGTCCATATCCATCATTAGATCATCCATCCCAATCACCTAGACTTCATTTCGAGAATTTTGATTTTTGTGTCAAAACTTCCAGAGGCCATAACTTTTGACTCAGGTGTTTGTTTGAGCTGAAATTTTATGGGTGGTTGCGTTATGAGGTGGCATGTGGATTCCCAATTAATCTTGGGTCGGTTGGACCTTGTTTCGCCACATTTTTGAGGCCTCAAACTTTCATCTTGACCCTCAAAATTGCAAATTCATGTTTTTTTTCAATTTAAAAAAAATCATTTTCGTTAATAACTCAAAATGCATGTCTCAAATTTGGGATATTAGGTTGCAATTCATCCTATCTTAGTTTTGGGTATTTTGTGGGAAAAAACTGGACTCTCAAAAGTATGTCTGTGAAGTTTCCTAAAATGGCAAAATTTGACATTTTTTGAAAATTGCCAAATCTAGAAAAATCTGATTGTCAACACCTTACGTCCTTTAAACCTCAAAACTTGGTGTAGAATCAATCCCATCACATCCTCCAATCATTCTGAGCTTCAATCCAATCCTAATTTGAGCTTTAATCTAATCCCAATCTGAGCTTTAGTGCATCTACAGTCAAGATCTTTGGATATCAAAACAAATATTAAGATCCCTCCCTCCATCTCCTTCAATTTTGTCCCATCCATCCATTCTAATCATCTGTTCACTCGTTCCAAGTAAACATCCATCCATTCTAAACCTTCTTCTATCATTTCAAGCTCTTGTTCACCTTTTCCGATCAATCATCTACTCATTCTGAGTAATCTATCATTCATTTCGAGCTTTTGTATTCTTGTTCCAAGATTCATTCATCTATTCCTAGTAGTTATTTACTCATTTTGAGTAGTTGTTTGTCCCTCTTGATCATTCGTTCCGAGTAATCTTCCACTCATTTTGACCTTTCATCCACCCATTTTGAATTTTCATCCTACCATCTCCATCATTCATTTACTCATTCCGAGTAAACATTCATCCATTTCAAAACTCCTTTCATCATTTCAAACTCTTTTTATGTCATTTTGATCATTCATTTACTCGTTCTGAGTAAATGTTCATCCATTTCAAACCCCCTTTCATCATTTCGAACTCTTGTTCTGGCGTTCCGATCATTCATTTACTCGTTCTAAGCAAACATTCATCCATTTCAAACCTCCTTTCATCATTTTGAACTCTTGTTATGTCATTTCAATCATCCATTTACTCATTTCGAGTAAACATCCATCCATTTCAAACCTCCTTATGTCATTTCAAACTTTCATTCAGTCATTCCAATCATCTGTTTACTCATTCTGAGTAAACATTCAATCATTTCGAACTCTCGCTCAACAATTCCAATCAGTCATTTACTCATTTCGAGTAATCTTTCATCTTTTCCAAACCTTCACCTTCTCATTCCGAGAATCATTCATCCGTTGTGAGTAGTCGTTTACTCATTCCGAGTAGTCGTTCATCTATTTCGATCAATCATTTACTCATTTTTAGAATTCTTTCATCCATTTTTATCATCCATTTCTTTGATCAAATCGTTGTTTTCCCTTTTTAAATCCCCTGAACTTTGTCTTGGGTTATTATCCAAATTGACCTATGTGTCTAATCTGATCGTCATCATTGATCTCTGCTTAGGATTGTCATCCATCCTAAGTTAATCATTATCGTCAGCCCAATCAATCCATTTTCAATCTCAAAGTGGATTTAGTGTTGGAATCATCCATTCATCCTTTAATCCAATCAATCAGTATCCTACATCACCTAGGGTAATCTCTGAACGAGGTTTACAGTCCCTTTCGTCATCCTATTTGATCCATCAATTGATCTTATCAATCATCGATCGATCTAATTCAATCCAATTCAATCACATTCATATCCAATCACCTTCGACTCAATCAATCTACTTCCATCTCGAAGCAGATTCAGTGTCATAATCATCCTTTGATAATCAAATTTGTTCATCAAAATCAATCCCCTCACACCATCCAATCATCCTAATCTGAGCTTTAATCCAATCCTGATATGAGCTTAACCTAAATCCTAATTTGAGTGTTAGTTTGTTCCCATCCAAAATATTTTATCCATCCTCTTTATCCTTTCATCATCATGAATCCTTATCCTCCATCAATAGTGGTCAAGGGAAACCCTAATTACGTGGACAACGATAATGAAAGTCTTGTCAATCAAGAAGAATATGACATAGATCCCCTTGACACTATCATTGCTAGTAAGCTTTCTCCACCTGCTTTCCAAAATCCAATCACCCCTTTCAGTTACCTTGTTATGTCTTCATCCATGCCTAGTCATGCTCCTTATGCTACCTTTGACAAGGGATATCAATCATATCCTTCATCCACATCATCCTCTTATCCAACACCCACATCCTCTTATCCTAATTTTCCATCACAATACCCCTATCCTAATCCCCCATCCACATCCTCCTATCTCAATCCTTCATCTGCATATACCCACTACCCTAATCTTCCATACCAATTTGCTCACCCTAATCCTACATTCACACCTTCCTATCCTAATCTAACATCCACACCAACCTATCCTAATCTAACATCCACATATTCTTATCCTAATCCAACATCCACATTTCCCTATCTCAATCCGCCACCTCAATCTTCCCATCCTAATCTACCATCCCAATACTCTTACTACAATCCACCACCTGTATCCTTGTTTCCTAATTCACCATTCCAATACCCCTATCCTAACCCTTCATCTAATCTTTATCCCCCATCTATTCCCAATCCTCCATCCAATCCCATTCCCCCATCTAATCCTAGTCCACCAATCCCTAGTCCTAATCCCCTGCCAATCCATAATCCTTCATCCACTCCTACCACGCCATCTCAGCCTAGAGTATTCAAGTTTCTCACTCCAAAAGTTCTCCAAGGACTTATAACAAAGAAGACATCTCCCACTCCACACCTTCAAGTTGTGGAATCATGCCATCCCAACCCATCATCCATGGTCTTTGGTGACGAGACCCTTCTCCACCCAACACCTATCATTGATGATACCACCCCTAGCACCACTCAAGCCTTCGAAACCATCACACCCTCTAAATCCACTGAGCCCCCATCTCCTATCATCATATCTACCGAATCCATTGAATGCCCACCTCCTACTTTGAAAGTCGTCAAACCCATCGACGACACCCAAATCCAGTCCACTTCTTCCACTCCTAGTATCATTAAAATCCATTCCCATGAGCATTTTGAATCCTTCATCCCTCCATCTTCCCCACTTAAAGAATCCCACAGAGACTCCATTATCATGCCTTCCACACATAATGAGTCATGCCAAGAGCCTAATCCAAAGCATGCCAACATATCCCCTTCTCCATATCAAGATCCTACCATCCCATCTAGTCCACCTCAAGATCACAGTCCCCCATCCATTCCATCCCATGATCCCCTTGTCATTCAAGATTCCACCACTCCATCTCCATCTCCATCACATGATCCCACTACCACAAATCCAAATCCTATCATAGCCCCTATTCCCCCTCCTGATACCACCCATCCAAATGCTTCCATCCCATCATTTCCCTCTCATGATCCCACATCATCACCTAAAATTGCTATTCCCACACTGCTTGCATATCCCCTTGGTACTCTCACATTCTTCCATGGTGGTCTCCTTGCAGAAGAAAAACACATTGTATATACCACCCATCATTCTCCACCTAATAATGGACTCGCATCTTGTTTTCAAAATAACACAAATCCAATCATGGATTGCATGCTCAAGAACATGAATTATCAAGGAAAAGGTTTAAGCCTTCATGAGCAAGGTATTTTAGAGCCCATCCATGTCAAAGAACAAATTTTCATGCAAGATCTTGGACCTATTCCCCAAGACTCACAATTTGAAGATGTTGGTATAACCTCTAGACGTCCTCAACAAGCTTTTTCCAAAAGAAATGTTGGCTCTTCCTATCACTCCACCAAATCATATGCTGCCATCCCTCCTCCTCCATCGTATCACCTTAAAACAACTATCCATATTCCTCCTTCATTTGCTCCATCCATTCTGGGTCCTTACATCCCTCCATCCACCATCTCCCATCCTTCATCTACTCCATCCATCTTGGGTTCTTATGTCCCTCCACCCACTTCGTCTGCTTTGGGTCTGTATATCCCAAGATCACCTCCTCCATCTCATCCTTTCATCCATCCAATACCTATGCATGTCATCCATCATATAAACATCCATTTCTCATGTCCCCCTAATTAGGATCAACAAAGGCACATACCTACACATTCTCCATCTACACATAAACCTCATAATCCTACCTCCATCGCTCCACATCATCCATATCCTTCCACCCATCCCATTGCTAATAAAAGCACTTTGGATGCTAAAGTAAAAATACATAAATCCAAACATCCACATGAATCTAAAGCTCCCCATGTCCCCTCTCAAAGACATGGTGAAGAGAAGAAAAATCTAAATCAAAACCACATTCGTAGGCCACAGAGGCCCACCTAAGCAAAGATCAAAACCATGCAGATCCCAAAGAAAAAATATGCAATGCCATCAAATGAAAAATCTATAAGAACATCCAAAGTTGCTAATCCAAAATCTAATCATACCCCTCTTTCATATCCTAAGCCTATTTTGGGTCCCTATGTCCTAAAATTCACTATTCCATCTCCTCCATTATCCCCACATTCTCCATCCATTAATCCTCTTATCTTTTCACATCCACCACCACGTGTGCCAATATTGGTCTTGAGCATATCTCCCCATCAAATATCCACCCCATCATTCCATCCATACATTTTCCAACATCCCACCCATTACCCCATGTATCTCCCCTCTCAAAATCCCTCTAATTCTTCCTTGTACATAATTTGTTTCTCCTACTAGGGTTGTACCAACATCCAACCATCGGTTCGAACATGGGCTCTTAATACCTCATTTAGAACTTGATGCTTGAGTTCTTCATCCATATCCTTATTGCATGTCTTATAAATCCCCTTATCCACATCCCTACCCTTATCCATTTTCATCCCCTTGCTATCCAAAAAATACAAAAACGTTAAAAAATCCAAAATTAAAATAAAATAGTAAAGAGAAATAATTTGTCTAATGGTGAAAACTTTGAAAATAAGCGCCTTGGATAAGTACCATGATGAAAACCTGGAAAACAAGCATCATGTGTAAATCCCCATCTACACTTGGGGGCGGGTTCTTGATATGCACTCCCTCCATCCGCTATGCTTCCCACTATGCTTCCAGCCATGCACCCATCTTCTTGCTATATGCCATTTTAATTCATCCCCTCCATCCTACCTATCTTACAAATCCTATTGGGCATATCTCATTTATCCCAATCCTTGCATCCTCCTTGTGATCTTGATAAGGATAGGGGCAAACATATAAACATGCTTTGGAAACCTCTTAGCATACATTCCCCTCATTTGAACACTATCCAAATCCTCAATCACACTCATCTACATTCCTTATCCACCCATGATGATCCATGCATCCTATCTTCATCCATCTCACTCCTTTATTTTCCTATCCTTCTCTATTGTACCCTTCATGCCTCCTCGCACATGACATATCTAGAGTGGGGGCATCTATCTTCCTTTGTGATATAGTCCTTGGAGACATCATTTATTCCATTAGAGCAATCCCTTCCATTTCCTATCCTCATCTCCTTATCCTTATATCCACTTCCCCGTCCTTGTCTTTTATCCCTCCAAACAATCCTTATATCCATTTCCCCATCCTTATCTTTTATCCCTCCAAACAATCCTTATATCCATCTCTCCATGCTTATCTTCCTATCGTTCCATCATAGCACCCCTTTTCATCTATCCATATGGTAACCTTTTCCTCATCCAAATCCTTATCCCTCTATCCAATCCATCCAAACAATCATTTTCCTCCCCCATCCTCTATCCTCATCCCATCTCATAATCCCTTGTCATTGGTATCTAGCTATAGGATACTCCCATGCAATCCAATGCCATCTATCTTATTGTCATCAAGTCAAATTCTTTTACACATCTTTTCAATCTCCTATCCTCTCTCATCATTCATTTATCCGTCTTGTCATTCTCTCACTTCATCTTTTGATGATTTGGATAACTATCCCATCCCTGAGCTTTTTGTAGCTGCCATCTTCCGATCTTATCTAACAGGACTATTGTGTCCCATTGTGTTTTCCCATCATCTTATCCCCTTATCTAGGGTTATCTCACCATCTTTTATCCATTGTCTATCATTGACCTTTTATCAAACTACAAGGGCTCTGTGCTTTCACATAGGCAAGGCTAATCTTTGATTGACCCCTGAGCCCCCTAGGTCCTTAGAGTGTGTCAGTCTTGTGTTGTCTCTTGTGTCGTGTCATCAAGCTATGCCCTTATCTAGTTGGTTCTTAACAAATGAGATCCACTTGTATCATCAAATCCAATCGGTTCTAAATATCCTGCGTCATATCGATCTTTTAGTTTAGTATCCATCAATGGTCTCAACAAGATGCATCCTTCATAATAGACCTCATCAATCCCATCCATCCCCTTGATTCTATGGCAAAGGACGTTTGAAATTGATTGTGATATTTTGATGCTTTTGAATTTTGTTTATCATTTGAGCTCCCTATCATCACTTGTCATGGTCACTTTGATACATCATATCATGGTGTGCTTTGACTAGTCAACATAGGGGCATGTCTTGATCTTTTCTTTGTTGTTGTCTTCTTGATTGTCCCATGTAGTACCCACCAAGATCCTTGAGGTCTTTTGTTACACCGAGGAATCCTTGTGTGCTCGTGGTTATCCCAATACCTGGCCTGACCAAGGTCATCGTGACTTTGGGATGTTGGGATAGCCTTCTTGTTTGATGTGTTTGTTTCATGCATTAGACACTAATCTTCCTTGGTCCTTTATACCAAGGTGTATTGTGTCTTCTACTATAGCAAAACTCAATGCTTCTAAAGATGGAAAATTGCATTTGGATTGCATTTCATCTCCTCATCTACCACAATTCCCCCCATCCCAATCCAATCCTCCCTCATTCAATCTAGCACAAATCATCTAATCAAATCCTTGGTCTTGTCCTCAGTCTTGTTACAAGCCTTAACCCCATCATCATCATCATCCATTTGTAGCCTTCCCCATCCCTCTGGTGTTGTTTTGGGATGTATCCTTCCCTCATCAACAACACTTTGACCATCATCATCAAGAGGTATTCTTCCCTATCCTTTAGTGGTGTTTTGGGATGTATCCTTCCCTCATCAATACCACCCATTGGGATGTATCCTTCCCTATCCTCATGTTGTTTCAAGATCTTTCATTCCCTCATTGACAACACTTCATCCATCATCAACCCCTTTTGTCTTGTACCTTGACTGGGGCAACATCATATTTGTCCTCAAATCTATTTGTGCTTCATCCATCTCCTATCAATTATCCTCCTATCTTGTCCATCCCTTTGCATCCTCTTCCTCATCCCCCCTTTCATCATTTTATCCATTTCAAGAGAACACCCATGTTCTCTTGAACCCACATGTCCTCTCGAGGGGGCATCCTCAATCCCTAACTTTCATCTTCACCCCCATCATCTTCCTTCCTAGTCAATCATTTTGATGACTAGGGCATCTTTCCCAATCTAACCATCTTCTTCTAGGTTCTATGTTTAAATATTCTTTGAAATGATGCTACTTCATAACACCATCTCAAAGAGGAGAAAAATATAGACACCTAAACTTGGACACTTAATTTATCCAAATTTATTCCCTTTCGTCTAAGCATCCCCTTATTTGCATTAATTAAGTAATATCGCTATTATTTAATTAATATCCTTAATTCTGCCAAATCCCTAAGGTATTTAATTATTAAATAAATACCTTATTTATTTAATCCTCATTTTTATCAAATGAATTAAATAAATATGAAATTTATTTAATTCCTTACATGTCACATCCCTTTCTTAATCTTAATTATTCTAATAATCTCATCATTAGGGATGTGCACATGCCTAATCCTTGATTAGGATGTGTCATATCCTCCAACTTTTGCAAGTTGGCCTCTAATCCCTCTTAGCCACCTAACCCTCCTCTAATCCTTCATTAACTAGCATAATCAACCTCTCAAGGAATTTTTAATTCCTTTGATCCTTCCAAGGAATATTAGATTCTTTTTACTCTTCCCCATGTGAAATCTAACCCTCTTCTAATATGTCATTAATTTGTCTAATCAAATATTTGCACAACCTTAATCACTTAATTAATAAAACCTAATCTCTATGTCATTTATGGAATGTGTCCTAAGTCAACCCTATTAAATACTTTCTCCTTTTGAAAAGGCACCCCTTTCCCTATGTGAATTTTTAATTCACATTTAATCCCCCAATGCATCCTTTGGAATTTTAAATTCCTTTTCTCATTCCCATATGGATATTTGAGAAATTTTTAATTCCTCACATGTCCTCTCAGCCACATGGGGACAAGGACCTCCTTTATGAGGAGATCTTGTCCCAATACCAAGGTACTATGTACTACCTTCATTTCATGTACTCTCTTTCCACCTCATGTACACATCATCTCTTCTAAGCCACTTCACATGCCACATGTCAAGATGTGAGGGCTTGTGAGTTCTCAACTCACTTTCTCCCTACATCTTGATCTTGGTGGTTCAATCTCGACCGTCCATTTCCCTAGAGAATTGCAAATTCTCTATAAATACCCCCTCTTTTTCTTTCATTTTGTGGAAAGATCATTCATGCTAGCCAAACTCTTGCAAAATTTTTCCTTAAGCCATAATTAGCCAATTTTCACACTTGCATCCATTCCCACTCATCTTTTCATTCTCATATCATCTCCTAGCTTGCACCGCTTGCCATCCAAGGAACATACAACACCAAAGATCAAAGGGCCAACCAAAAGATCGATTCAAGACAAGGTAAAAGGTTTCATTTTGTTGTCTTTATTTTGTATTAAATCCAGCTAGGCTAATCTTGAGGTGTAGGGTGTTTTTATTGTTGTTCCATACTCTTTTGTTTGTTGCTTGTATTCTAACACTTAAATTTTCCCTATCACATGACTAAATCACCACTTGTGGCATATGAGTCTCAGTATACACATTTTTAGACATTTTCTATAGATCCTAATTTAGTAGTTCCAGATTCTAGTTTTGACCCAAAACCCTCAAATAGGACTAAACCACCCCTATTGGCATTTGAGTCCTAGTGTGCTTCAAAATTAGTATTTCTAGCATTTCAGACCTTCATTCAAGCTTCTGCGGGTTTCCAGGTGCACCTCTTTACTTTTCTAGTTTATTGTTCTATTGTGAACTCATATCTAGGTCATTCATTTGAGTTTTGTATAGCATTAGGTTTTTTCATTAGATCTTGCATGTTACTAGTCTTTCCAAGCCCTAGCTTGATTGTGAACCCCCTTTTAGTCACTAAACATACCGTAGGACACCTTATTGCATATCTCTTTCCCTCATTCCATCCTTGGATTGAGATCTCTAGGGTTTCCTTGATTGAAACATGAGTGAAATAGGTCCCTTGTGTTCTATCTCCAAAAGGATAGGAAACCTCCCCACCTCATTTTCTTCATTTCACTAATACAACACAAGATTTATGAGAACTTAAGTAAAACTGAACATGGTTTTATTTTCCATAAATGCAATGCTCGTAGAAATCAAATTTAAGTTTACAATCAAACAAACCTTCAACAATGTTTTTATTTTTCAAGGTGCTTAGAGCTTTTTTTCCTATGTGGCCAAGTCTCCGGTGCCATAACATAGTTTTATCTATAGGTACCTTTTATTTAGAAGAAAGAGCACCCATAGGTACCCAAATTCTGTGACCATTTGTTGAAGATGAAACCATCACTTCTTCTACAAACTTTTTTTTCATAGAATTACTATTGCACTCAATAATGCATGCATCAAGGTTATGCAATGTGTCATATCTAACACCCCTAACAATTACCAAAACACCTCTAACCATCTTGCATCCTTCATCATAAAATACTACTACACACTTGCATATGTTAGTTTGAACTCATAAACAACATATTTTGTGCTAATCTAGGGATATGTAACACACCATTAATCCTTTTTTTATTCTACCATCAAGAAATATGATATTAACTTTACCATGGTCAATAATATTAAATAAGAATCATCATGCAAGTACACCTTACCTCCATGAAATTATTCATATTCAGAAAACCAATATCTATTAAAGTTCATATGGAAAGATGCACCTGAGTGAATTAACCATGCATCATTACTTGCATGAGTTGCAAAAAATACAATGAATGCATCACCATATTCCTTCTCAGACTCGGAATTAGAATCAAATCTCCACTTTTTCTTCTTCTTTCCTTCTTTGCATTATTTACGAACATGTACAAGCTTACTGTAGTTCGAACAAATAACTTTGGACTTTCCAAAAGATTTAGATCTCCCCTCGAACTTTGATTTGTCACACTTCTAATTCTTCTTTCCTTTTTCTGTAGGTATTCCATGAAAATTTAGGGCTTCCTTGGCATTAATGGATACCTACCTCCTCATTTCTTCAAAAAGAAAAAAACCCACCACATCTTGAGTCTTCAAGGTAATAGTACTCCTAATATCCATAACAAGAGAATCCCATGAATCGGGCAAAGAAAAAAGTAGATATGATATTTCTTCTCCTCATTAATTTTGACACCAACTGGTGTCAATTAAGCCATCAAAATTTTGAATTCTTCCAAGTGGTCTATAATTCATCCACCCTCTTTCATTCTCAAGGAATATAATTTTTGTAATGTAGGAAATAGGGTTCCACCTTTTTGGAAGATGGAACACAAGGGGATATGAGATCCTCCTATTTTTCTAACATATGTAACATTCAAAGAGACCCCTAGAAATCTCAATCTAGGCCCCTGATGAAATGAAGGAGAGAGATCTTACAATAAGGTATTCTAGGGTTTGATTGAACACAATAAGAGGGTTCACCACCACACTAGGGCTTGGAAAGACAAGGTATGCAAATGACATGCAAAACCTAACTAGATGACCTAGAGAATGAAAGTGAAATACAGAATGACAAACTAAGAATGAACAAAGGTGCACTTGGAAGAAGAATGAGGTAAAAAAAAGCTGCAAAACCTTGAAAACTTGTTGTTTTATGCCCATTGGGACTCATACGCCAATCTAGGTGATTTAGTCCTAGAATGGGTTTTTGGTACCAAAAATGGAATATGGCAGTGCTTAATTTAAATCTCCTGAAACCTAAAAAATGGTAGTACTAGGACTCATATGCCCAAGGTGGCGTATAATTCCCATTATTCTTTTTCAAAGGGTTAAGACCTAAATCTGCTCTCCTACCTCTGCTCTTTTTGTCACACTTTGTTTCTAGGTCTGAAATTCTAATTTGCAACCTATAGGAGACTTTTAGTGAAGATGAAAACCCTGTGATGACTTGATGGATTTCTTCAACCTTGCAACCTAATCTTCAAAGGATCTTTAAGCTCCAAGACACCTAGATCTACAATCACATAAGTAGATTGAGAGAAAAACTTGTTGATTGTTAGGAAATAGGGGTTTTCCTTTTTCAAACCTCATTTAGGTAATTAAACCATGTGATGAAACAATGAAATATGAACATGAAATATGGAATATGAAACATGCACAATGATACCTTGAAAGATATCTTGAGATGTAAATCAACAATCTAACATGAAATGGCCATGTAGAATGTAGATCTTGATCTTGAACTTTGATATGAAACAATGCTTGCAAATGGATCTAGGATGCTACATCATAACACTAGCTCAACAACATTCTTTATGCTTGATGATCTTAACATGATAATGGATCTTGAATTGCTGAAATAAATGTTGAAGAATTCTGCCATTGAATGCCTTAGAAATGCTCTTGTAGACTCTCTTAACACTATTGTGAAGTCTTGTAAACTCTTGTAATCATAAAATTGCTATTAGGAATGTTCTCTTGAAGGTCTTAGGTGAAATGGAGTGAAATAACTTTGTATTTATACTTGTTTATGCTAAATTTTTGGAAATTACAACACTACAAGCTGGCATCAAATCTAGGAGGAAAAAATCCTACTAGGAATTTGAATTAAATTTGATTTTGGGCCACATGGGACTCATATAACCACAAGTGGCATATGAGTCCCATTAGGCTTAACTATGTGACACAATGTTCAAAAATGCTTAGAATGATGCAAAATACAGATCACGACCCAAAAACCTAGGTGGGACTCATACACCCAAGGTGGCAATGAGTCCCAAATCACTAAATCTGAGCCATACAAGGGTGATCCCACAATACTGGTTTACAATTTTTAAACAAACTAGACATTGAACCAATTTTTTCATACTAAATCTTCAATTTCGGGCACCTATAGTGGCTAAACCATGAGGAATTTGAAGATGATGCAACTAGTGATTTATGACATTTTGTCTGTAGATTCTAAATATTTTTTTCCAAATTTTTGGAATAAGATTGCACTTCTTTTTCCATCTCCTTCGAAAACTAGTTTTTTTCAGTAAACACCATTTTTATGGAGTGATGCTCACCATACACAACATAAAATTTTTTCATGAAGGATAAAATTCTATTTATTTTGAATTTAAATTTGTAACTATGATATCTAACGCTTTCATTTGGTTTGATAACTTGTTTTATTGAATATTTTTCCTTAATCAAGTTTCAAAGTCAAACCAATTACAATTCATAAATAGGCGGACCATATACAACATAACTTTATTAAAAATAGATTGAAAAGTCAAAATTTTATGCATTGTAGAACTAGGTTGCAACATAACCATATAATATTTTTTGTATGCATATCATGTTTCTAAATTGTTAGTTGTAGGTTGTAAATCTTTTGCTACTTAATAGAACATATATATTAGCATTTCCTAGCTTGAACCATAGCATCTAGAGGATCTACAAATAGGTAAATACTTGACATTTGACACCAACAAAATTCAAAATCATATCATGCCTCACTAATTTTTTTCTTTTCAATTTTTTTTAATACATGCTTCACATATATATCTCATTGCATATGCTTGCAAAAACATTTAGAAAACAAAAACTACATTTCTTGCACAAAAAAATGTGGATCAGTCAGTAGACAAACAATATGAAAAGAGGCAAGTACTACATCCTGTTTGTTTCATATATAGGTTGAATCTTTATATGTTTAATTATCAATTTAGTTTTTGTCATTTCTCAAATCACAATGTATAGTTTGAAAGCAGAAACCATAGATCCATCAAGTATCCTCGACATATGCACAAAAAAATTGGATTTAGCATTTGAAGGTGATGTTTTAGCCATTTATGGCCCTAATATTACCACAAATATTGGAACACCACCAAAAGAAAAAAATTGTGCATGTTAATTTAGTTGATAGGATGGTCAAATGACAATCACTGTAAACATCAAAAACAAACTAATAGATACAATTTTTCCATTGTTATCACTTGATACAAGTCTTTGTTTCACAAATTTTGTCATCAAGAAAAAAACACAATATGAAAAAGGGGATTTTGATCATTCCCTTACTTTAACTACTAGAAGCACCATTGAACCCATTGATAAAGTTTGTAAAGAATACAGAATGATTCCCGAAACAACCATCTCATAGCTCATCTAATCAAATGATAACTACACTATTGGTACAATTGGCATTGTTGTTACTAGTCATCATCAAGAGACAATGCAATATGAGTTGCAAATTAAAGATGGAGAGACCCAAGATGACTTCACCATTGTAAGATGTTCCACACAATTCATGTCGACATCATAGAATTTGAGCACTTTCCTTTTTGGACTTTAACAAAGAATTTTTACAATTTGTTTTCCATACAACAAACTTGCTTATAATTTTTTTTTTTCTATTGACAACATTGACATTTGAACAGTCTCTATTTGATTAGATTAATATATGCATTTTTGAACATACAGTTTTGTGTCGTAGAAAAATGGCCCCTTGTCTTTTTCATGGCCTTTTAGGTCTTGTTTCATGGTGTTGTAACTATGTTGCTCTAATTTTATGTTGTAACATGGCTTGAACATGCTTATTTAGGTACTAAAATTCAAATAACAACATCTTATGAAGGTGTTGTGACATTTTGTGAGACATTTCTACATTCTTCTAGACTCTATTTAATACAATTCACCTAAAATTCACCTTTTTACTCATCAACAAGTCCTATTTTGAAGTATTGCAAAGTCTTGTAACAAGATTTCACACTTTTCTAGGCATATCTTCACTGTTTATATCTTTCTCCTACTTTATTTTGTCCCTTTATTCCATCATATGACTTAATTAAGTGTATTTTTTAATGCTATCATGACAAATAACATTAAATACAATTTTTTTCCCGACACTTGTTTTTAGGTCCTAAGTCGGACCCATTCGCCATGGGTGGCGAATGAGTCCCCCTTGGCCCAAAATTCAAAATATTTCAAATTTCCTTTTGGGATTTTATTCAAAATCACTTCATATAGGCCTATGACGAGGTATGAACGGATACTAAGGTGCAACAATTGTATAAATAAGTGATTTTCACCTCATTTTACATCTCCTACAATCCCTATTCATCAAGTTCATTTATTCACCTATTCACTCAAGCATTCAAGAATTCTACAATATCAATTCAAGCACTTTGAAGCAGAGATTGACATAACTTTAGACTTGCAACATCAAGGGTTAGGTAATTTGATAGCACTTGCATGTTATTAGTTTACCTTTCTCTTTCATTTCATTATCTTTCCAAGCATTTAATTACTAAAAGTGGGGCTTGACCAAGGCAAACCCCTATTCTCTAACCCCTAATCATTTTTCCCCTATTGTTTATTTGTTTGCAGCCCTTTGTTTACAAATTTGATAGGTTATTAGGTGTTGAAGATTGGTTTTCATGTGAACTAGGTGCTTCAAGTCAACTTACACCAATTTCAAGCTTGGAGAGAGTTATCTATCCTTTTTATACATATTTGACTTCGACAACCCGACAAGCAAACATTCTCAAATCTGGTGTTACAAGGTTGTCTCCTATTTTTTCAAAAATTTGGGAGAGGACTGATTCACCACCTATGGTGAATGAGTCCCACCTTAGGACTAGAAACTTGAGTTTTGTCATATTCAGATTTCGACAGACAAAAATCAACTCCTGGTAGTATTTCACCAATAAGTGGACTGATTCGCCACCTTGGGCAAATGAGTTCCACTGTGAAAAATTAGTGAATTTCATCAACATACAAAACACTCTAGAATCTCCACAATTCATCTAGGTGCACTCAAATTCATCTGTGTACTTCGTGTTCTGCTTATTTCTTTCATTTTCTCCATTTACATAGTTGTTTGCATTACACAATATGTTTTCAAACATAGCTTTAATTACACTTTTGCATTCATTTTCAATCATTTAGACTAGTCAATTGCATTGATTTAACTTCATCTAGCCTACATAACATTACATACATCCTAATTTGAGTGAATCATAAGAATTTTTGGCCCTATCTCTCTCCTTTTAGGTGAAAAACCCTAGAAGTGCAAGAGAAGCCATAGGGCACCAAAAATCTATGTTTTAAGTTCTTACTCTAATTCAATGCCATCAAATTCTTAAATTGATTTCCCTTGGAATTTTACATCTTGACAATTGTGTATTTTACAGCTTATAGTCCCCATTAGTCATACAAAGCTCTATACGATACTTCAACTAATCTTGGCATTACTAAAAATCCCTTTCATATTGTTCGGAAATACTATTCATTCTGGGCCAAATGGCACAAGTTTGATGAAAACAACATAGTCCAGCTTCATTGATGAAATCAATGATGCATCTACAAAGGACTCCCTACAACCACTAAAATCCTCAAACATGGAAGTAAACACCTAAATCATTTACGTTTTACACAATACTATAGATTTATGATAAAAAGTGCTTGCCATGTATGCCTTGCTATTGTAAATTTCCTAAATGGTGCATTGTTGTAATTTGTCACTGATTACATATACATTACCATTATAGGTGATTGGAACACTAAGACCTAAAAATTTCCACTTTCCTCCATACGAACCAATATGCACTTCATGTAAACAAAGAGTTTTCTTACACAAACGTCAAACAATGATGTTGAGGGTGCACAACATGTGGTGCTAAAACAAAATTTGAATATGTGCATTTCTTGCAATGTACTGTTCAAACAATAGGTGGTTTCATGGACTATTATCTACATAAACTATAGTTGTGAAATAGTTTCCCCCAGCTAGCTACAATTCCATTTCAAAATTACAAGAAAGACATGTCTGCAATGATGTTCTTGTTGTGGAAGTTTTGACTTCAAGGAACATTCACGATTGCAATTGATAATTGCATCATAAAAAAATTTAGTGAAGGAAGTAGCAAAGCATCTCCACCAAATTGAAAAAAAAAATAGTTTAGCATAGGTGCTTATCCTACACTATTCCAATTTTTATTCTTATTCCTTGATAGCATATCATACCAACTGCACTCTGAGGAGTGTAATGCTCATTGATTGTAAAGCAAGATCTAGGCAGCATAGCATTCCAACAAAGAACAATATGAATTAGAAAAATGTCTAAGAGCCTACACAACATAATTATTATTGACAATGTCAATGACAAGACAATTGTGTTAATGCTTTTATCAAGACTAGTCTAATAGTTTATTTTCACCTCTTATATGCACCACATAACTTGACAATTATGTTTTCATTTTTTTCAAACATACATAGGATAGATGTGAACAACTTTGTTTGCAATTTCATAAACATATATAAGTTATGTTTTAGTTTATTTTGACTCCTTTTATGCACCACATAACTTCATAGTTGTTTATTCATCTATTTGAAACATACATACTATAGATGTAAACAATTTTGTTCCCAATTTCACAAATAGTTATAAGTAATGTTCCATGTGTAATTCTCTTTACTCTCTAAAAATCATAGCAATAAGTTTTCGTGATCAAATGAAAGCTATAGTGATTCAATATTGCTTTTATGTGAAATAGAAAATGTCAGCTAAAATGCCTGATGCTTTTACATATAGTTTTGTATTCTTCCAAGATTTATTTATCTAGAAAAATGATTGTTGACTTGTTTCCAAGGCTATTTTGAAGTGCATAGATTCTATTTTCCAAAATACATGAACACTACACATTCCTCCCAAGAATTAATTATCTAGAAAAATTATTCTAGGCTTGTTAGCAATGTTATTTTCAAAAACTTAATTTCTATTTTCCAAAATCTTCATAAATCAATCACCAGGGCGATGGGGACATTTAGACACCACAAACATATTATTTTGATTAAATTTTGAATCACATTATTTGTTCTGTTAGAATTGGCTATGGATGCCACCCAAGATCTATGGACCAAATGGAAAGCACAAGAAAGAGAGAGAAATTATGACAAGAATACACTGTATTCAATGTCATTAATATGATAATGATTATGATTCTTGTTTACAATGAGAGAGACCCCTTGGATAAATAGCCAAGGTGAGAACATAGAAGGGCATAAGAATATGACAAGTGTCAGAATCTTATGACATGAGACAACTATGAAGAGTTATCACTCCACCAAAGATGGAGAGATAATCACATGATGTGTCCACAAAAGGTGGAAATGATGAGGTGATGAGATGTCAAGTCCACCAAAAGTGGAGAATCTCCAACAACCTCCTATGTGGTCCCTAAGTAAACTTAACTAAGGTGTAATTATGGCCTAGGACAAGGTACAAGACATTTAATTACACCAACATGTTCAAAAATTAAAATTGTTCGTTCTATCTATGAAAAAACCTACACTACAGTTTCAATCTATCAATTTCATCTGAAAATAGATTATAGTTATTGATGCTAGTTAACATGTCTTTTGTCTCCAAGGACATTATACTTTTATTTGTGTCTAATTTTCATTGATTACAAATGGGTAAAAAGCAAGACATGTGTACCTTCCTATATCTTTTGCAATGTTATTTTATAGTTTATATGCATTTGTAATTCATTAATGGCTTATGATGTGAAGTCTTAACTCTGTCCAACAAAACATTGTTTGTGTTTATTGTTCAAATGCATGTCAATCATTCTTTTCGGTTCACTGCTTCTTAGGTCCCATGAATGCTCTTTTAGTTTGGCTTCATTCTTATATGTTTTGCATCCAATTTTGGCTTGATTCTTACACATATTACATCTAAGCTTGCCATAATGAAGAAATAGAGGATATTTTTTTCCCCGCATAATGCAATAAAGTGTTATAAAATTCATGGCAAATATCATGAATTTTATAACACTTTTAAATGTATCCTCTACAAGGAAAGAGCGCTTTGATGCATCTACCTCATATTTTTCACATTATAATAATATAAAGGAAGAAGACGCCTCTTTGGCCAACTGAACAACAATATAAACAAATTTATGTTCAAAATTCATATCTATAGGTCCTAGATTTGATGGTCAATATTTGAAGATAAAAAATTATATAGACTAAATATATGATATAATCATATAGAAATTTTGATAAACAATCTAAATTTTTTGGTATCAAGTGGTTTAGTCTTCTTTTGACTATGTACCTTCCTATGTCTTTCACAATGTTATTTTATAGTTTGCATGCATTTACAATTCATTGATAGCTTATGTTGTGAAGTCTTAACTCAGTCCAACAAGAAATTATTTGCATTTCTTGTTCATTTTCTCTAATTCTTTGATGAGAGTTAATTCAGTCCCTATTGAAAGAGTTTATATATTGTGTTAGACGCAAACAATGAGATGTTTGTAAGTTCCTATATCTACAACACTATCATTTCCTTGTGTTGTCTACTCATTTGCTCACATTTTTTGATGATGGTGAAATATGTTACATAACATGTCTTTTGTCTCCAATGACGTTATGCTTCTATTTGGGTCTAGTTTTCATTCATTTCAAATGGATAAAAAATAAGGCATTTATACATTCCTATATCTTTCACAATGTTATTTTATAGTTTATATGCATTTGCAATTCATTAATGGCTTATAGCATCAAGTCTTAAATTTGTCAAGCAAAAGATTGTTTATGTTTCTTGTTCATTTGCTCAGACTATTTGATCAAAACAAGATTAGTCTCTATTGAAAGAATTTATATCTATTATGTTGGAAGCAAAGAGCAAGGCATTTGTAAGTTCCCATATCTACTACACTATCATTTTCTTACGTTGTCTACTCATTTGCTCACATTATTTTACAAGGGTGAAATTTGTGTCTTCTCAAAAAGTTTATGTCTATCATATTGGAAATGAACCATCAGGCATATGCAAGTTCCTAGATCTTTTGCAGTGTCATTTGATAGTTTTTTACATACCTACAATTGTAATGTTCCCTATTTTGTTCCAAACTTTTTTCAATGTGATAAAGTAGAAGACTTGCTCAATTCCTAATATTTAGTTGCTATTGGACATATTACATGCCTTTGTAATGCTCATCAATATACTCATGTCTTCATGTCAAATGTTCCTACCTATGCATTCCATTTTAACAAATCCATTGTGCTTATATAGTCCCTAACATCCATTTATTATGAATAGAATGAAATGTAGGTGTCATTAATGGCTTATGTCATGAAGTATTCAGTCTATTGACCAAAGGATTCTTTGCATTGTTTATTCATTTTCCTAGATTATTATTTAGAGAGTTTATATCTATCACATTCGAAGAAAAAAGGAAGCATTTGTGAGATCCTATATCTTTTACATTCTCATTTTTCCCTTTTTTATTCATTTGCTCAAATTGTTTATTGAGCATCGAATTTTTCCCTATTGATAGGATTTTATGTCTGTCATGTTAGAAGCAAAAAGTGAGGTAGTTGTAAGTACCTATATCTTTATAGTCTCCTTTTATGGCTTTTGACATCTTTGTATTATATAAGTCAATTTTCTATTAGAAAATTTTCATCAATACAAATTTTTTTCTCGTAACCATCCAAACATTTAAGTATTCTCTCATTGGCTATTGTTATTTTTCATGTGCTTTTGTATTTTCCCAATTACAAATTATTTTTTGCACAATAAATGGAAAATATAATCAATTCCTAATATTTTCTTGTTATTGGAAATACTTCATGACTTTCTGATGTTCTTTGATATATAGTCCTATCTTCACATCCATTGTTTCTTACACATGGCATTTTTACAAGGGAATTATGCATTTATTCGTAGCTAATTTTCATTTACTATGAATAGAATCAAAGGCATGTGTCATTAATGGTTTATAGCATGAATTTTTCACTTTGTCTAGCAAAGGATTTCATTTGCTCAAATTCTTTGATGAGAGTGAAATATGTGTCTACTGACATAGTTTATATCCATCATATTTGAAACAAAAAATGAGGCATTTGTAAGTTACTATATCTTTTGCATTTCACTTTTTGCTTACTTTGTTCACTTCCTTCGACTATTTGATGACACTGAGATCTATGCCTATTGATAGGATTTATGTTTATTGTCTTGCAAAAAAAATTATAGAGTAAAATACCTATTTCTTCCAAGTTCAAAATGGGCAGAATTGGAAAGAGGTTGATCTAGTTTACCTAATTTCTTAAACATGTTCTCAACAACCATGAGGAGCTTTGATGGTGATAAATGCTATCCAAATGCATGGAACCTACAATAGGTACATTTTGTATCTTCATAGCTCCTATTTCCCCAGCATGGTTCACCTGCCAAGTCCTACAAATTCTCAAAGTCATTTGTTAGATAATATGTTCCATTGAGAGGGTTTATATCTATTCTATGGGTAATATGCTCTATCCACAAGATCTATGGATAATTTGATGAGGGAAAAATCTGTCTCTATTGAAAGGCTTTATATCTATCATATTCAAGACAAAAAATCACACCTTTGTAAGTTCTCCTCTCTTTTACACTGCCCTTTTTTGCATAGTTTATTGATTTTCTTAGATTGTTTGACAGGGGAAAAACCTTGGTCTATTGATAAGGCCTATGCGTACTAATTTGCAAGGGAAAATTGATGCGTTTGCAATTTCCTATAAATTTTATAGTGTTGCTTTATAGTTTTTCACATCTTTGCATATGTGACGGGCCCTATTTTATTGCAAACTATTCTTTGGCACCAAAAAAGGATAATTTTAGACAATCCCTAATGCTTCATCATTATTGGAAATTTTACATGGCTTTCAAATGTTCTTTGATCTAGCAATGTCTTCCCATCCTGTATTTCTACCTGTGCATCACAAATTTTAATGATGAAATTATGCATATATTGACCCTACTTTTCATTTGTGTTGTTTATTCATTTGCATTGACTGTTTGATGAAGGTAAAATCTATGGACCTACTGAGACAATTAATATCAATTGTATTTCCAATGAAAAAGCAGTCATTTGTAAGTTCCTATATCTATCACACTATCAATTTTTGCATTGTTTATTTGCTTACTTGGACTATATCATAAGGGTGGAATTTGTGTCTCTTAACAAGATTTATGTCTATCATGTTAGCAGCAAAAAATAAGGAAGAACTGTAAGTTGCTATATCTTTTACAGTGTTGTTTTAGATTTTTTTATAGTTCTGCATTTTATGGATAAATGTCTATTGTTTGTTGTTCTCTACATTCATTAGTCCCTAGCTTTCACTTACTACAAATAGCCTAAATTGCAGGCATCATTAATGGCTTATAGTGTCAAGTTTTAAATATGTGTACCAAAGGATAGTTTGCATTGTTTATTCATTTGCTTCGATTGTTTGAAGAGGGAAAAACCTGTGTCTTTTGAAAAAGTGTATATCTATGCAAAAGAGAAAGCATTTGTAAGTTCTTGTATCTTTTACATTCTCATTTCTTCTATTATTTATTCATTTTCTTAGATTATTTGATGGAAGTGGAGTCTTTGTCTATTGCCAGGGTTTATGTCTATCATACTTGAACCATACAACAAGGTGTTTGTAAGTTATTGTATCCTTTACACTGTCATTGTATGTACTTTTTAACATCTCTTCATTTTATGATTTCCTACCTATTGTTTCTTGCTCTCTGCATTTTATGGCTTAATCTCTATTCCTCCCTATCTTTGAATGCTTTCATGTATCAATATCTTTTGTTGAATTAAAGGCTTAACACCATGATTCATTAATGTCAACTTCTTTGTTGTCCACAACTAAGAATTAAACTAATATTTTCTCTCCACACATGCATTCCAACTACACTTGAATCTATCAAACTCATTTCATCAACTGATAATGATTTGTCATTGTTGTAAATATTTTATGGCTTTGTAATTCTCTTTTATATATTTATCTCCTTGCACTGAATGTTTCTTTCAATGCCTCATGTTCTAACAAGGAAATTTACCATTCGTTAGTGCTTGGTTTTCATTTAATATCATTGGGCTCAACCATAGTTGTCATTATTGAATTTTGGTTTCAATTTTTAAAATTGTCAAGAAAAGGATTATTTTCTAAAAAAAACACTTCTTCAATATACTAAGTCTTTAAGTCAACCAAAGAGACTAACCCTTAAATGCACTAAAAAATAGCGAACATTAGGCATTAACCCATAAAATGCAAAAATACAAAGAACTATAAAAGAACACTATATTTAAAAGATATAGGAACTAACAAACACCTTATTTTCTAATTCCAAAATGCTCAACATAAACCCTCTCAAAAGGAATTGATATCACCCTCATCAAACAATCCAAGCATATGAGTAGACAACACAAAAATGAAAGTGTAAAAGATATAAGAACTTGTACAAACACCAACTTTGTCACTTCCAACATGGTAGATGTAAACCCTCTCAATAGACACTAATTTTAGCCTCATCAATCAACTTGCACAACTGAACAAACAACACAAAGAGTACTTTTCTCAAAAAACCTAACACTTTACACCATAAGCCACTAATGACACCTACACTTTACTCTACCCACATTAAATTAAAATTCATAAATAGTAAATGCAAATGTACTACTTAAAATGCCACGTGCCATCAGAAATAGTGGGTGCCAAGACATGAATATACCAAAAAACCCATGTGTGCAATAGAAAAATGGCCCCTTGTCATTTTCATCGCCTTTTAGGTCTTGTTTCATGGTGTTCCAGAACTATGTTACTCTGATTTTATGTTGTGTCATGGATTGAACATGCTTATTTAGGTACTAAAAGTCAAAGAATTATGTCTTGTGAAGATGTTGTGAAGTGTTGTAAGACATTTCTACATTCTTCTAGACTCTATTAATTACAATTCACCTAAAAATCACCTTTTTATTACTCAACAAGTCCTATTTTGAAGTTTTGTAAAGTCTTGTAACAAGCTTTCACACTCTTCTAGGAATATATTCACTATTTATCCCTTTTTCATGCTTTATTTGACCCCTTTATGCTCTCATATGCTTAATTAAGTGTATTTTTGAGTATTATCCTAACAAACAACATTAAATACAACATATTTCTAGACACCCATTTTTAGGTCCTAGGTGGGACCCATTCGCCATTTGTGGCAAATGAGTCCCCCTTGGCCCCAAATTCAAAATATTTTAAATTTCCTTTTGGGATTTTATTCAAAAACACTTGATGTCGGCCTATGATGAGGTGTGAATGGGTAACTAAGGCACAAGTTTGTATAAATAAGTGATTTTCACCTCATTTTACATCTTCTACAATCTCCTCACTCATTCAAGCATTCAATCTCACATTTCAAACATTCAAACATTCTACAACATCTTTTCAAGCACTTTGAAGCAACCATTGACATTACTTCAAACTTGCATCATCAAGGGTTTGGTAAGTTGATAGCATTTACATGTTAGTTTATCATTCCTTTTCATTTCATTATTTTATTAAGGGTTTTATTACCAAAAGTGGGGTTTGACCAAGGAAAACCCCTATTCACTAACCTTAAACCATTCCCCCCCTATTGCATGTTTGTTTGTAGCCTGTTGTATGCAGATTTGACAAGCTTTTTGGTGTTGAAGATTGGTTTACAAGTCAACTAGGTGCTTTAAGTCAAATCAAGTCTATTTCAAGCTTGGAGAAGGTTTTTTGTCCATTTTCTGTAGAATGGACTTTGACAACTCAACAAGCAGATTTTTCTAGATCTAGTGTTGCAAAGTTATTTCTTGATTTTTCAGAAATTTAGGAGAAGATTGATTTTCCACCTACGACAAATGAGTTCCACCTTAGGACTCAAAATCTAATTTTTTTTAGATTCTGGATCCCAACAGATAGAAACCTATTTCTGATAGTTTTTTTAGCAAAAGGAGGATTGATTTGCCACCTTGGGCGAATGAGTCCCACTATGAAAAATCATTAAATTCAACCAACATCCACAACATTTTAGGTTCATCACAGTCTACCTAGGTGCACTCTGATTTAACTCATCTCTTTTTGTTCTGCATATTTTCTTCATTTGGTTCATTATTGAATTACATAATGTGTTTTCAAACATAGCTTTGATTTCACTTTTGCATTCATTTGGATCTGTCAATTGCATTTAGTTAACTTCATTTAGGTTATAAAACATCACACATAACATAATTTGAATGAACCATTAGCATTTTTGCTCCTATCTCTCTCTTTTTAGGTGAAAAGTTACCCTAGATGTGCAAGAGTTGTCCATAAGAGCCAAAGATCTACAGTTTATTTTGGTGAACCTAACTTTTGAGCACTTTACATTTCTGAATTCCATTTACATATTTCATCCTATTTTACATTTTCATCAACATTCAATTAGGACATTGTTTTGTTTTTACGTTTTAGGACTTTTTATCTTGCATTAGTGAAAACTTCACTTAGATTTCATTCTTGCATTGCATCTCATTGAAAAAAGTAAAAATCTGCATTCTGTACCTTTATTTGCATCCTGCAAAACATTAAAATCACATTCAAATTTTTGAAAAACACACAAAATCATCATACCGGGTCTCATTCGCCACTCAGGGTGAATCAGTCCCTCTGCACTTTTTAAACAACATTTCTGCGATCTTTTTAGCATTTTTTTGCATTATTGTTTCCTGTTTCTACATTTTGTTTTAATTTCCATAATTCATGTTTTTCCTCATTTATTGCATCTTAGTTTATTTGCATCATGGCATTTTATTTCAATAAGTTTTGGAATTCATTCAAATCATTGGTATACATGTCCAATTGTGCCTTTGGCTATGACCCTAGTGACCTTGAACAACCTCATGCTCCTTCAGATCCTCATGATTGACCTCCTCATGAAGTAGACATCATTGGAGAAGATGATGCTAGAATGAACAAGTTCTACAATGACTACCTTGATAACTTAGAAGCCAATGCAGGCTTTTATCTCTCTATGAGGTCACAAGACCTTCCCACTATTGCACCTCCTAATCACTTTGCATACTTGCATCCTAAAGTCAATATAGGACCTAAGGTTCCTCCCTCAAGTGGACCTAGTTCCTCTAATGAAGCACCTCCACAACCATTCTATGATCACAAAGTCACAAACACTCCTATTAACCTTGAAGAAACATATGGCAAAGGATTCACTATCTTAAGTAAACAAGGTTGTGACACAAAACATAGATATGACATCCATCAACTTCTTGAAAAACAATCAACTGAAGCACACACAACAGGACTAGGATATCAAGATCCTTCTCATCCTGATAGACATCCTCTTCAATCTAGAAGACTTCGAGATGCTGGAACAATGATCTTGAATGCTCCTCCTAACTTAAACTTTCTCCTTCCACGTGAACTTGTAACCATTATCTCTTTCTAATGACAAGGATGTTAGGATCCCTATGGGTCCCCTTCCTCCTTCTATTCATGAACAAGGATAATCTAGTAAGCAAAAATGACCTTACACACTCAATAAGATCAAGTTTCCCACACATCCTCCACCTGAATGTGAAAGGAGACTTCAACTACTCTTAAATAAAGGTCTTATACTCTTACCACCTATGAATAGGTTAGTTATTTGTCCTAAAGATTCTAACATACAATATTGCAAATATCATCATATTGTTGGACATCGTACTAAATAATTTTGAACATTGAAGGAAATACTGGATAAGTATCACTTCACTAATACCGATTGTTTCCCCATCATACCTTAAAGCAAACAAATCACATCATCATGCCTTAGTTGTAGAATTCTCTATTCTCACTATTGCATGATCCTTTCACATTACCCATCTTGGCTCATTCTTGCCTTTACACTTTGTGGAGGGAAAGACATTGTTAGCCTTGTCCTTGTAATGCACTTGTCTTTGTCTCTTAATTATGTTATTCCTTTTTCGCTTAACCATTTGAGATTGAGAAACCAATAACTTAGATAATGGTTGACTTACATTTGCATTACTTGTCTTTTTAAATTTTCATGTGCATATTGTGTTCCCCCATAGCATGTGTTTGATGTATCTCTCTCTTTGTCCACTTCTTCTATTTGTATCTCTATTCTTTTATTTGTTGTGCATTTGTCTTTTTCTTTTGTTTTGTGTTTTCCTTTTGGGGATGACGCAAATCCTAGAGATGCTCCATGTCTCTTCCATGTTAACCCACAAAGGTCTTTGTCTTTTTCTTTTGTTTTGTGTTTTCCTTTTGGGGATGACACAAAATGTAGAGACACCCTATGTCTCTTCCATGTTGCCCACAAAGGTCTTTGTATTTTTCTTTTGTTTTGTGTTTTCCTTTTGGGGATGATGCAAAGCGTAGATATGCCCTATGTCTCTTCCATGTTGACCCACAAAGGTCTTTGTCTTTTTCTTTTGTTTTGTGTTTTCCTTTTGGGGATGATCCAAAGTGTAGAGATGCCCTATTTCTCTTCCATGTTGACCCACAAAGGTCCTTGTCTTTGTCGCTTTTTGTTTTGTGTTTTCCTTTTGGGGATGATGCAAAGGCATTGATACCGAAATGTCTCCTTCATGTTGACCCAAAATCCATTTCATTTTCTTTTCACTTGTGTTTTCCTTTTGGGGATGATGCCAGGAGTCGAGACTGCAATGTCTCTTCCATGTTGACCCAAAATAGACTTTAGATTTTTCTTTTGCTTTCACTGTCTTTGTGTCATTCTTCTAGTTCTATGTGCTTTGGGGAATGATGACAATTTTGAGCTCTTTCATAAACATATTGCAGCAACAAACATACTAACCCCAAATCCATAGATCCCTTATGTGTTTGGTGTGATTTATTTTCTAGGGGGCAACTCCCTTTTCTTTGCTTTTATTTTCCTTGACATGACACATCCTAACTTTGAAACATATGACTTGGCATAGGGCTTTGAGTTGGCTCTCATGTCTTGTTTTCTTTTTACATTTTCTTTTCTTCTCTACTTTAAAGTAATTTATCACAGAACGATGCGTAGAAATTCTTTTAAAGTGGGGGGTACACGTTACCTTAATTCAGTTGCATTCTTAGTTCCTAGTGTAGCCTTGCCATTTATATGATGTGTTTGTCACTTTGTGGATGAAATTGGTTGTGATGTCCATAATTATGATCTTTCTAAGCATATTACATTCCTCTTGGTGGCTTGAGCGATGCACTACATCCCCTAAGTCATGAATATACTATTCTTTGATTGGTCCTCTCTTGGAGGCATTATACACAATGTTCCCTAAGTGATTGACCTTGCATAAACTGAACAAGAATCCTTTGAACATTCTTTACATTTTACACTTTTACATATTTTTTCATTTTTACCTTTTTGCCACCTTGCATAATGCAACTTGCATGACTATGGTACCTTTCTTTTTTTTCATTAACATTTTTCCTTTTTGGCACCTTGTTAAATTTATCAACAAGTATAACTTTAATATGGTTGAGCGGGAAGCTCACTTAGCGACATGAATTTTCCCATAGCCACCTTTGTGTTTATGAGTGTTGAAAATGTTATAAAGATCTTACAAATGTTATCATATTATGACAACCAGATCACTAAAGTTTTATCTGATAACTCTTCTTATAAATCCACCTGAAACATAGTATTCCTATCACATATGTTGAAGCAATTACACTATCCTATGAACAAAAGGAAATAATAAATGCACCTTGTGCTTCATTAAAGCAATTACATTATTCTTGAAATAGAAAGCAGTAGCATATATCACTCTAATGCAACAAATGTGCATGAAAAGACTCAGATAATCTTATTATTGAATCAAAAAGAGTAATACATCTCAGAAATGGAGACAATTAGCAGCTAAATATAAACATGAGAACACAATTCATAACAGATACTTTTAGATTTAATGACTCAATTACATTTCTCCCAGCTATATAGTTCTACCCAGAGCTTCTGTCTAACTTGCAGAGCTTTCAGAAATTGGAATCCCTGCCTCTCCTTTTTCTTTTTTTTACAATGAGAGAAGAAAAGAAAAATAGAAGTAGCCCTAAGATCAATCTGATCCGTAGATGGAAACTGGAAAATTCTCTCCCATTGATCAACAAATTGCTTAAAACCTTTCTCATCTCTTTGTAACTAAATTTGACTCTTCATTTTCCATTTGCTGTTAATTTGTCCCACAACAGAAAATTCACCCATGTGGAGAAATTCACCTTTTATCCACAGCGGGAAAATACCTCTATTCCCATGACAAATTCTGTTTCAGCTCTTTTTGCCTTTGTTGCACAATATTTTCTCTCATATATTAAAGTATTTAACTTTAATATTTGGGTTTTAGTCCTTACTTTATTGTCCAGCAAAAAATGTCTTGCATCCTGTTTACATTTATTCTCCAGCTGGGAATATTTTTCACATTGAAAATCCTTGCCTTAAATATTCATCAAGTCAAAAACACTTGACCCATATCATCTATTTCATCTGAAATATTCTCCAGCACGTGACATTTAATCACAAAGTGAATGTTAAATTCAATTCACTTTATAACTTGGGCAAATTAAAATTTACCCATGCCCCATATTCACTACTTCACCTTATAAAAAATTACTCCTTTAGATAGAAACACATATTTTAATCCCACTTTACACAGCACATTTTAGAATACCTGTCCTTTTAAACATCCTGGGCCCACCTCCTTATGAGAAACTTCTCATTTAAACATTTAAAATATTTGGGCTTCATTTTTTATCGTGCATGTTTAAATGCTTTACCTTTTATTGAAATAAAACATTTAAAAAAATTGTGATGGAGCCCCACCTTTTTGAAAACATTAATCCGTGTCCACCGAAGACCTCACCCGGACCCACCACAAGCCACGAGGCAAAAGCCCGCAATTTCACAGACTTTAACCTGGTTGCATCTTGAGATTGCGAAATGGCAGGGAACGATGGAGATTATGCTGCACTTTCATCCTGCTTGGTAGCCGTTGATCTGCTTTTGCTTCTTTGTTTCATTTCAAGTTTTCCCTAACTCATCTCTTTGATCATTCAAGCTCTGCAACTTCTCCCCTGGAAATGGCAGCACCACTCCAGCATACGCATTTTGTTTTATTTTTTTGCCATTCTTTGTAATTTTTTATTCATGGCACAAGGTTTCTTATGTTTCGATGGATACACACAATTTTTTTGTAAGTGTGCTACCTCTATCCATTGATTGGTGTGTGGATAATTTCAAACAACTCGAGCCCTCTCCTCAACTAGCGTGGGCTTCTTTGGCATTTTCTTGAGATTTTAACTGCCTTTTCTTGCATATCCCTTGTGTATACTCTACATTAGGTGTCCCATTCAACAGGTGTGTGGCTTCAACTGGTTGCGTTTGACATGTTCCTGATAGGTGATCGACCCACAGTTGTGAACAAAATGATTTGTTGAAAAGACATTAGAAGCTTTCAAGCATATGCATTTGATTTAAACGCAAGAAATGGTGGAGCATCCAGCGCATTGCTTGTAGAGGAAATTTTACATTGCAAATGGGATGCCATCATAACAGAGTACGCATAGATGGTTCATTGCAAAGGCATTAGAAACTCTGTAGCAAATGCATTGGGAAGGTAATTCAAAGCGCACAAAACACACAATATAAATATGTGAAAAGGTTTTAGAAACCTTAAAATCTAATGCCACTTGATGGTAAAGCTCGAGCTAGAAAAGCCCGCGCCCATGCTTAAGAAAATATCTCTATTGAAAATGCTTTACAAAATGAAAACAATGCATTGGGAGGAGGAACAACTTGTATTGCAAATAGTGAGATCCATAATCACAACAATGTGCTAATGAAAATAGAAAGTCTTGAGAAATGACAATTGAAAAATGTAAAAATTTGGATAATTGAACTATTGAAATTTTGATCCGTGACCATGAAAGGAACTTATAAGAATAGATACCATGCTTTATTCTTCATGTTTTGATGAGCTAAGTTGGCTCAAAGTGTAGTTGCATAGCCCCGAACATTAAGACACCCCTGCAATTTGGGCTTGAGATATCTCAACTTACCTGAGAATGGACCTTGAATTAGGTAAACCAAATAGAAAACAATTATTGTTCATCTATTTATTAGTAATTCATGAGAACTTGTGGTTCTTTCTCAACCAAACCAATGCCCTAAGCATGCTAGAAAGGATGCATTTAACACATTAAGCATATTCAAACCTTGCGTCCCACGAAGTGTTTTCCCTTGCGGCAGTCTGTTTATGGGTTAGGGCACCATCTTTTGTGGCCCTTTCTTTCTTGCCTGTCAATTGTCTTTGCTTGTCTTGTCTATGGCGCCTCCCTTGCTTGAGGCTAATCTACAAACTAAGTCCCCAATTTTTAGGATTCAAAACAGGTATTATGTTGATTGGTTCACTGTTTGAGATACGCCTCCTCTGTTTAGTGTTTTCTTTCAAATTCGTAAGCCAGGTTGTGCTTAATGTTATTTCTTTTGTCTCAAATAAGCTTGCAATTTAGGACTCGAATATGGGTTGCTTAAAGTCCAGGTTGTTCACGTCTGAAAGAAAATCCAATCTGCACTTTTATATTATCCACCAACTTATCATGGTTAATAGATCGTTATAACATTTTTTTCCTTGTTTACTTTTTGAAACTCTTTATCATTTTGGAAGATCTAGGTTCCCCATTATATCTTGTCAATTGAAGTAGGTAACCAAACATTAAATTAGAGATAGTGTTAGGAGAAGTTGACTTTTAGTTGTTGGGATATCAAAGAAAACTTTGATCCTTGTAGAAGGTCAAATTCTTGATATTATTGAGGTCTAGAACATAATCAAAATTTAAAGTTTTGCCTGCTTTGTGTCAATTATAAACCCATGCAGATAGGAATCAGAATTAGAGAAAAGTTAATAAGGAATTGTTTATAAAACAAGAGTAGTAAATATGGTATAGGAATAAGATGAGAATTTAAATAATTATAAGTACTGATGCGAGTAATGAAATAAGGTGTTTTCTTACTTTCAAGAGTATTCAATTACTCTTTGTACATGAAATAAGTATTTGGTATAGTTACAAAACGGGTGGATCATTTATTTATTCGTGAACAAAAGGTTAGCTAAACTTAACTCCCATTGTAAAAAAAGGATTGTATAATTTGAGTCTAGGTTATAGATCATAATTATTTTGAATAATTATAAGTATAATTGTGGTTGAATTAAAAAGTTGTGAAATAAATGTCAAAATAGTTATTTAAAAGCATAATTGTAAGTTGTTATGAAAATTAATTCATTTAAATAATTTCTATCATAGTTATCTTCAAGTTGTCATGATAAACAACCTATTGAGTGAATTTAGTGATGAAGTTATGTGTAAAATGAAAAATAGAAACTATGAGATTATGGTTGTATTGTCGATTGTTTGCTTGTTGGAATAATGTGCTTGATTAGTGTAATTTGGTGTGAATTTGGTTATTGTTCAAAATGGAAGTATGTGTTAGGTTTTGTGCATTTGGGAAGTGTGTATAGAATGTTGATTTCCTTCATTATCATTTAATAGTTGATTTGGTAGTACTTGATTTAAGAAATGCCTTGAAGTGTATAACGTGTTGACTAATTGCTTGGACTAGATTGAGTTTCCCAGCTAATTGTTTATAAAGATATTTGTGCTGGATTGGTCTATGTAAAGTATGTATGTGATTCTTTCCCTTCATGATGTGAAATTAGACAACTCCTTTAATAATCTTAAGTATTGCATATTTTTGGAAAATTGTGTGTTACTCTAGCCATAAACCTTCCGTGTGGATTTGTTAGTGGTAAAGACTGTGTTGATTATTTGAATGGGGGTACTCATGTTTAGTGTTCTTATGGGACTATTTGTGCAATTGTGTTGTTAGACTTCTAGAGGCTAGGAGAGGGAAATTGACTTCTTGATGAATTCTTGTTATTCTTGAGATGATTGTTGGGTATTAAATGTGTATATGTGATGTTCATGAGCTTTGCACTGCGTATCCACCTAGGTGGATGGAACCCTTGGAACTTTTGAAACTTGTGGGCGGGGAGTATTATGCCTTACCATGTGTTTGTTTTATGAGTTTTGATTTGTCCAATGTGCTTTTACTCGATTTCTTGACTTTTATGTTGTTAGTAGGGGAGTGGCTCTCAATGGGGGTCTGGCACCCAAAGTGGTGGATCCAAGGTAACTCATTGAGAGTTTAATCAAGTGATAATCTAATTAATTAAATTAGAGGGTTTGGGTTGCATCTCACATTAAATAAAGATATAGGGTGCCTCTATCTTGCCTCAAGTGTTTGTTTAAGCTTGAGGTGGGACGAGAAGGCCAGGAATGGAAAGTTCAACTACTTGGACCAACTGGAAGGTATGTTGATTCCATATAGTGTGCATGGGAGTCTAGCGGCTAGTATAGGTGGCCAGGTAGTCTGGTAGCCTTGAAAGGTTATGCTAGGGTAACCCATGGAAACCTATGTGATGACATTCCTCCTATGTCAACCTAGTATTCCCTTGTTTCTTGTTCTCCTTGTTGTCTGCCTCTAGAAGTGGAGTTGTTGTCTTGTGTTACTATATTGTGTTTGTACATTGGAGTTTTGTTAGTCTTTGTATCATCATCTATCTCTTGGATTTTTTGGTGGAACCTTAATGCTATCTCCTAGCACATGGTTGGACCTTAGGGTTCCACATGGTTGGGTGGAATGTGCTATGCACTCCATTGGGTTCCCTCACTTGATTGTGTTCATGGTGATTTCTCCTAGTTTTGATGACTTCGACACTTGTCGCAATTCATGTGGAGTATCTTCATGTATTGTATTGTACTGCAATTCAATTGTATCATGTATTATTCTCCTAATGTACTCTCCTCTCTTGTTTATGAGGAGGAATTATCATCTTCATGTATAAGTGTAATGATGTATATTGATGTAAACTCTATTATGTGATGGATTATGCACCTAATGTTATTATACATGTACATTGAATGAATTGAATCAACTAATTTCTATGTACTCATCCTATGGTTGTATCTTATGGATTACTTGTTTATATGAAATGATTAGATGTGATTCCTAGTTGATGTTAGCTTTAAATTGATGCAATATCTTATAGTTCTTGTACATTAGATGATGGAAAATCACATAGCACACTGTGAACATTAGAGGAAAAGGATTGAATTGTGTTAATGTTTCTTTTGCAATGGTGTGTTATAAGGACTCCTAAAAAAAAATTATTCCATGTTTAGTTGCTAGTGTGTTGTCCTCTAGGGTTCGCGGTGGGGGTGTTACACATGGAATCAAAGCCTAGGTTCATACACTGGGCACTCTGGGTACACATGAGCCCATTGTGTTGACCTAGTTGGTTGTACACATAATTTTAGCAACCTCAGAGTTGTCCATAGGTGGTGTTGGTTCAATAGTGCAAAAAACTGGTGGAAAGGATAGGACCCTCAGTGTAGTGCACAATGCATCGATATGCTACCCACCAAGGATGCATTATGGACCCTTGTGTAGCTTAACGATGTGAATTTGTGTGTGTTTTGTGTATAAATATGTTGTGTTCTATGGAAATATAGCATTCTGATGTATCCAAAGAGGACATATAATTGTTTGCACAACTGGCAATGATCTTATGAGTGCATACTTTTCCAAAGGGCATTGTCACAGGCCAAAAGGAACTCAAGATTTGACATCTTGCGGAGTGACTTCTAAGGTTTAGAAATCTGAGAAGTCACTTCTAGGGTATCATATTTTGAGGAGCTTCTTAGTGCATCAAGGATACCTATGTGTGGATTGAGTTGGTGGATCGCAGCCGTGTAGAAGCAAAAAGGTACTCTTAAAAACTAATAATTGGATGTGGATTACCTCATTGTTAAATATTGTACCTCTTACTAGATGAATGAACAAGCTTGGTATGCCTTTATTGGATGTCTATTCCATTATGATGTGATATCTGTTATTGTGTCATTGTATCGAAAAAGGGGAACAAGGTCACATCACTTGCTTACGAGTGCCCTATGACGCTGCAATTTTCCCTTCACAGTGTTATTGACTGTTTTCCCTATGCACATTTTCGACCATGTGATTTGTTGCAAGTTATAGGTACCAGGTATCGACTCCACCTAGATTGCCAAGTTTGAGCATGCCTTAAAGCCCAATGGAGTTTGTTGAATTGGAGGTAGCATCGGGTTCCCCCACATTGAGCCAGCATCCTTGTCAAGGATGAGTGTTTGTTGTCACACCCTATCTGTAAGGTCAGTTCAAGTTGTTTTGTTGATATTGTTGTTGTTTTCCTTCTATTTTGTAATGTGGTTAAAAAGGAAGTTATTGATATTTTGATGTTCTTTTGTATGTTTCATTCTTACCTTACGACTTCCAGGAGGAAGTCAAAGATTAGGCGGGGAGGATGTAATTCCCCTATGCACTTCATCCTGGCCATGTTTCCTTATGAGGCTTAGTCTATCCATTTGAGTTAATTGCTTGATAGCATGTTCTGAGTATTGTGATTGATGAGTGCCCTTGTTTGATTGTTTTGTTAATTAGGGATCATTGGATTTAAAAGGATTTATAATAATTTAATAGAAGGTTTTATATTTTTGAAGAATAAATTAAAATAAAAATTCTCATTTAAATCGAAGAATTAAATTACATTAAATATTATGACTATATTACCAAGTAAGTTTCTAATGCCTCTTAAATTTGTATTCTTGAAAATCTGGATAGATTGCATTGCAAAAAATGATCTCCATAATCACAACAACGTGCTAATGAAAATAGAAAGTCTTGAGAAATGACAAATGTAAAATGTAAAAATGTGGATAATTGAACTATTCAAATTTTGATCTGTGACCATGAAGGGAACTTACAAGAATAGATACCATGCTTTCTTCTTCATGTTTTGATGAGCTAAGTTGGCTCAAGGTGTAGTTGTATAGCCCTGAAGTTTAAGACACCCCTACAATTTGGGCTCGAGATATCTAAACTTACCTGAGAATGGACCTTGAATCGGGTAAACCAAATAAGAATCAATTCTTGTTCATCTATTTATTAGTAATTCACGAGAACTCATGGTTCTTTCTCAACCAAATCAATGCCCTAAGCATGCTAGAAAGGATGCATAACTCAACAAGCATATTCAAACCTTGTGTCTGACGAAGTGTTTTCCCTTATGAAACTTTGTTTATGGATAAGGGCACCATCTTTTGTGTCTATTTATTTCATGCCTATCAATTGTCTTTGCTTGCCTTGCATATGGTGTCTCCCTTGCTTGAGGCCAATCTACAAACTAAGTCCCCAATTTTTAGGATTAGAAAGAGGTATTATGATGATTGGTTCATTGTTTGAGATATGACTCCTTTGTTTGGTGTTTGCTTTCAAATTCGTAATCCAAGGTGTGCTTAATGTTATTTCTTTTGTCTCGAAGAAGCTTGTAATTTAGGACTTAAATATGGGTTGTATATTATGGTACTCAAAGTCCAGGTTGTTCACATTTGAAAGCAAATCCAATCTACACTTTTATATTCTCCACCAACTTATCGTGGTTAATAGATTGTTATAACATTTTTTCCCTTTTTACTTTGTGAAACTCCTTATCATTTTGGAAGATCTAGGTTCACCATTATATCCTATCGATTGAAGTAGGTAACTGATCATTAAATTAGAGATAATGTTAGGAGAAGTTTAATTTTAGTTGTTGGGATATCAATGCAAACTTAGTTCCCTGCAGCAAGTCGAATTCTTGATATTATTCATGTCTAGAACATAATCAAATTTTAAATTTATTGCCTGCTTTGTGTCAATTATATACCCATGCAGATAGGAATAAAAATTAGAACAAAGTTTATAAGGAATTGTTTATAAAACAAGAGTAGTAAATATGGTATAGGAATAAGATGAGCATTTAAAGAATTATAAGTAATGATGTGAGTAACAAAATAAGGTGTTTTCTTACTTTCAAGAGTATTCAATTACACTTTGTATACGAAATAAGTATTTGGTATAGTTACAAAAGGGGTGGATCATTTATTTATTCATGAACTAAAGGTTAGCTAAACTTAACGCTTGTGGTAAACCAAAGGATTGTATAATTTCAGTCCAAAGGATTGTATAAGTTGAGTCTGAGTTATAGATCACAGTTCTTTTGAATAATTATAAGTATAATTGTGGTTGAATTAAAAAGTTGTAAAATAAATATCAAAGTAGTTATTTAAAAGTTGAATTGTAAGTTGTTATGAAAATTAGTTAATTTAAATAATTGCTATCATAGTTATCTTCAAGTTGTCATGATAAACAACCTATTGAGTGAATTTAGTGATGAAGTTATGTGTAAAATGAAAAATGGAAATTATGAGATTATGATTGTATTGTCGATTATTTGGTTGTTGGAATGATGTGCTTGATTAGTGTAATTTGGGGTGAATTTGGTTATTGTTCAAAATGGAAGTATGTGTTAGGTTTTGTGCATATGGGAAGTGTGTATAGAATGTTGAGTTCCTTCATTATCATTTAATAATTGATTATGTAGTACTTGATTTAGGAAATACCTTCAAGGGCATAATGTGTTGGCTAAATGCTCAAACTAGATTGAGTGTCTTAGCTAATTGTTTATGAAGATATTTATGTTGGATTGGTATATGTAAAGTATGTATTAGATTCTTTTCCTTGATGGTGTGAAATTAGACTCCTCCTTTAATAATCTTAAGCATTGCATGTTTCTGGAAAATTGTGTGTTACTCTAGCCATAAACTTTCCATGTGGATTTGTTATTGGTGAAGATTGTGTTGATTATTTGAATGGGGGTACTCATGTTTAGTGTTCTTGTGGGCCTATTTGTGCAATTGTGTTGTTAGACTTCTAGAGGCTAGGAGAGGGAAATTGACTTCTTGATGAAGTCTTGTTATTCTTGAGATGATTGCTCGGTATTAAATGTGTATATGTGATGTTCATGAGCCTTGCACTGAGTATCCACCTGAGTGGATGGTGTAGACACCTAAAAATGACCTAGGCCTACAAGCTTCATTTTTACCACTTTCGTCCTCGCATAATTAAGACATTTAATTATGTCCTTGGTCCACATTCGACTATTGATTAAATAATTCATAATTATTTAATTAATTCATGTCCTTTGATTCTTTATGATTATTAAATAAATAAATTTTAATTTATTTATTAAATACGTCACTAACTGTCTAAGTCTTTCTTTAATTAAATAAATTTCTTAATTTATTTAATTTCCCTTCTCCATTTAATTATCTTTGATTATTAAATAAATGAATTTCATGTATTTATTTAATACGTCACTAACTGTCTTAATTAAATAAATTGATTAATTTATTTAATTAATTGGTCTTATCTTCTAAATTAAATAATTAAATTTAATTATTTAATTGCAATTTCATATTCTTCTCATTTTAAATAAATTAAATTATTTAAAATGTCATGTCAATCTTAACTGTCAGTCCTTTTTGATAAATAATTTGAAAAAGATTATTTAGTATCTCATAAAATCCATAATTTGAATTAATTTAATTCAAATTAGTAACTAATCTTCCAAAAATCAAGTAATCGGGCAGATTCTTGATTTTCCAAATCTTATCTTCAGTCCGAATCTTATCTCTTTGATTTTTCGAATCTTGCAAATCAGTCAATCTTATCTCTTTGATTTTTCGAATCTTGCAAATCGGCAATCTTATCTTCTTGATTTTTTTGAAAATCTTTATTATCTAATTAATTTGTCTCATTTATTCTCCACCGTCGATCCATTTTATTCTGACCGTTCGATTAAGGATTTTGCCCTAACCCTAATTAGGGATTCTCGGGTTTAATCTGGATCGTTCATTTTAGGGTCTCATCACTAATTTATCTCGTCCGTCCGTTCGAAATGGCCTTTTCTATAAAATGCCCTTTCCTTCTCATTTTTCATATCTTGACATTTTACGTAATTACTATAGGCATTTATTTACTCTCACTTATTCATTGTCATAGGCATTTGATTAATATTGGCATTTATTCTAGGCATAGGCATTGACTTTTAGACATTGGCAATAGTCATAGGCATATCAAATCCTTCGAATCTTGTTGTAGGGCTTAGGCATTTTAGATTGCTCAAAGTACAAATCTGAGGGCAACATTTCCAGCAAGCAAGAAGGTGTAACGAAGATCAATCATGGAAGATGAAGACTCTTGGTGATATATTTCCTTTTCGTTTTCATTTGATTTCCATTGTACTTTGTTACTTCATTGGATTTTTATGTTATTTGTGCTAACCCATCTAATAACTCTATCTGATTTTCTCTTGATTACATTGGTGAACCTGATGTATTTGGACAAATAAAAAACCATTTTTGGAGTTGGTTTCTTCTTGTTGCAGGGCTTGCTTGGTTTTTGTTGCAGGATTGGCATCATTGTAGACAAAGCCAAAGATTCAACCATAACTTTCAAACGGATATGCATTTGCTCACAAATTTTTTTTTGCAGCTTGGGGACAATATTGCGCACTCTCATTCCAAAAATCAGATTTTTTGGATTGGTTTTTCATTTTTTATAATTATTTTTCTTTTTTTAATAAAAAATTAATTTCAGGAGCAAATAATCGAATTTTTCAGATATGTTTACATTTCTGGAAATCTATTTGAATTTTAATATGGGTCTGCTCTTTAATTTTTAAATTTGGATGTGAAATTATGAGTCAAAAAATAGATCTTTTAAAATTTGTGTTTAACAAAGATTGGCTTATATCTCTCTCACGGTTGCAGATCTAATCACAATTTTTTTTTTTCAGATGTGGGATGACAGCAGACGACTTTGGTTAAAAAATCAGAATTTTTAAAGCTGTTATGTATTTTTTATAATTTTTTTATTATTTTTCATAAAAAATTAATTGCAGGTGCAAAACAGCAAATTTTCCTGATTTATTTAAATTTTTGGAAACCTCTTAAGATTTTAGACAGGATTTATTTTCTGTATTTTTCATTTTACTGTCAAAAAAATTTCTAAAAATCAAATTTTTTGTGTTACTAATATTTTCTTGTAGCGTGTGGTGATCTTCTTTCGTGTGTCAAAGACCATTACATACGAGACTACTAATATTCATTGTTTGCAGATTCGTATGTCAAAGAAGGAAGAAACAAACATTGTGCTTGTTTATTTCTAGATTAGCAAACATTTGTTTTGGTGCTTATAAAACGAAATCATGTCTTTTATGCTTGATTGTGATTGTGGAATGGTAGGTGAGTATGCTCTCACTTGGTGAAAACCTTGTGATCAGAAAACCAGACCCATTCTAATTTGTTATTTACCCTGACTTGGTACATCGGAGTATCCTCTCCCCTCGCACTTTCGGGCGATCTTGGGTGTAAGAGAAACGGTTACCAACTCTAGAAATTGGGCCTGCTTGGGGATTTCATCACCCCAACGTGACTCAAACCGGAAACGGAGCTAAAGCCAAGCTACCCCCAACCGGTATATAAATGTAAACCTTAAGGGAAAACCTAAGGTTGCGAGTGCGGATGTGTCATACGGATGGAGTTGTACTCCCTTAAACCCTGTGGAGCTTAACCTCTTCAGGCTGGAGTGCCACCTTAATGGTGATTAATCTCTTGCCCCATGTATGGCCACTCGAACGGGGGTCCCGAACTAAAAAATCTTGTGTAGTAAGCCAAAATCCTTCTATTTGCTAGCGCAGCACCGGTCGGTGTGAAGGCATCCACACTTTCGCAGTTTGTAGTAGATGTGATCAGCTCGCCATGGGAGTTTCATGGGGGTTGGAAGCTTGGTTGGCCTGAGAAGAGAGTGCACTGTAAGGGGGAGCCCGTGCATCCAAGCTTCTGAATTCACACGCTACAGATATGCGGTTGGGGAAACCCACGTGGAATCTAGCGAATATTGTCCTGGCCTAACCTAGGATTGTACTTATTTGATGTGTGCTTGCTTACAGTCAAAATATTGTGCTTGAAAGTGTTTTCTGGATATTGAAACAAACCAAACAACAGTCAAACATCTAGAAACAAACAAGTCAAACATTGGACCTTTTTTGACCCATTTCACAACATGAACATGCAATCTTCATCAAAAAACATTTTTGAACCATTCATACAAAGAGACCAAAATGGATGAGTATATTTCAAAGACATAAAAGCTGCAGCGCAAAATCCTGATATAGTCTCCTTTGTAAAAAAATATCTCTTACGTGACCCTCAAAGGTACCTAGCCATGCTTTTAGACGAAGGGGCTAAGTTACCACAAGGCTTTGACATAAATACTTTGCCACCATCTGTCTACCCTCACAATCAACAGTCACTTGACACAAATCCTACCAATAATTCACAACAAACATCCACTTATCACCCTTATCCTAACCTTGACAAGGGAAGCCAACTATCAACTAGTCCATTCCAAACCTCCACATCATATGCTAGTCCTTCACCTATTAATCACGTCCAAGTCTGCATCCCTTATCAACCATCTACCAACTCATGTCAAGTCCCCACATCATACCATATTGATCCGGTGCAAGTCTCCATGTCCTATTTCAATCAACCTTACTCCAATCCAGTCCAAGTCCCTATGTCATTACCAACTAATATAGTCGAAGTCCCCATGTCACATCATATGCCATCACATCCTACTCTAGTCCAAGACTCCATGTCATATCCGGTCCAAGTCCCTACGTCATACCCTAGTCCTTCACATACAGGTCCAATGCAAGAACACATGTCATATGCTAGTCCTTCACATACTAGTCCTGTCCAAGTCCCCATGTCCTATCCTAGTCCTTCATCCATTAATCATTTTCACGTCATCCCCTCACAAGCCACATCTAGTCATGAAAATTCTGTCATTACTCAAAGTCACATCCCATCGTCTACACTTGAGGATACATGTCAAAATGAAAGCCCAAAGCATGACCTTATAATGTCACCCTCATGTCAAGAACAAGGTAGTTCATCCAATGAACCTATCTTTCAGTCCATCCATGAAGTCCTTCAAGACAATCATGACATCCAAAAAACACTTCTCCTTGACAATGGCTCTATTTCCAACTATATAATCCATGACAACCCCATCTTCGAGCAAGACCCTACCATTGACCAAGATATCCAAAATGGTCCCCTTCTTGACCTTTATGCCATTCATGATCAAACACTTGCCGACCCTATAAAGGCCTCTACTATTGACCCTTCCCAAGATGAGACACTTGCCTTCAAGGGACACATAGACAATATTCCTCCAGAACAAGAATCTTCCACTAGGGACACACTTGCATATGATCAAGTTATAGCTAAAATCATGGGACTCTATGACACTAAACATAATGATGGCTTTGACATTGCCTTGGAAGAACCAACAGAATCATCTAAACCTGACATGTCACATGATCAGGCCAAAGATATCAGTCAGGAATATGTCCAACATGAAAATGAAGCTAAGACACTTTATCAACTAGGGTCATCTATCTTTGTCAAAGCAGGCTTTCTTACAGATGAAAATATTACAAGTGACAGTGTCCATAGACATCATGATGGGTTAGCATCTTGCTTTCAAAACAAAAAATACCCCATCACAAATAGAATCTGTGAAAGCATGCAATATCAAGGCAAAGGACTAGGCATACACGAGCAAGGAATTCTAGAACCAATACAGCTTCAAGCAAATTACAGACATCAAGGTCTTGGTTATTCCTCAGACAACAAATCAAATGATGTCAGTGGTACCTCCTCGATACTGGGGGCAACCTTGTCAGATACAAATGTCAAAATAGAGTCCATGAGATGATAGGTTTGGGATCAAGGTTTGAGATGATAGGTGGTCTCTCAACTCATGAGATTGCTTCAAGTGGCACAATGAGATGAGTTGAGAGGCATAAGGGTACTATGAGGTACCTTGGAGAAGATAAAGCCCTTATGACATGCTACATGTACAAAGCACCATGTGTGTGACGTGATGGTGAGGAGTGAGCCACTTAAAATCATGAATTAAGTGTGTGCAACCACTTCGGGGAAGATTAGGACTAGATTGGAATTGACCCACTTAATCATGGTTTAAGTGTGTGCAACCACTTAAAGAGAGATTAGGATTAGATTAGGATTTAACAAAAAGAGTTTGGAAGATAAGAGATGTAGAATGAATTAAATAAATAGATTATTTATCTAAGTTTTTGAGAAAGGGATATGGGATGGGAGGTAAATAATTAAAGGTAATTATTTACTTTAGGCTAGGATTTAAGGATAATAGAAGAAGGCTAGAAATCCCCCCAAAGATGATGCAATTGCTGATGTAGACCACATGCCAAGAAGAGCTCGTAGATGAATGTGTTGGAAACTCAGTTGTCATTGCACCAAAAGATCGACTTGTTAATGCTCGATACAACTGTAAGAGATAATGAATCCATAAGAGGTGATTAAGCCATGTCATGAATCTTGAGCACTGATGTTGAACAACCAAGGGGATGAAGGGCAACACCTTCCAACAATCCCCCTGATGTGAGCGAGGGATTCTAACTCATGACCTAGGCTCTAATACCAATTGTTGGAAACTCAATTGTCATTGCACCAAAAGATCGACCTGTTAATGTCTGATACAACTGCTACAAATAATGAATCCACAAGAGGTGGTTAAGCCATGTCATGATTTCTGAGCACCAATGTTGAACAACCAAGGGGATGAAGGGTGACACCTTCCAATAGAATGAACTTTCTCTCAATAAATAGTTTGGTGAAAATGTTAGCAACTTGCTCTAAAGCCTCAGTCAATGATCTTCCCATGAATAATCTCTTGAATATATTGCATATGAATCTCTATGTGTTTGGTTCATTAATGTTGAACCAAATCCTTGCATATCTGAATGGTGCCCTAGTTATCACAATAAATGGCTATGGGCTACTTGAAAGGAATACCAAACTTAGAAATAATTTATTGAAGCCATATAGCCTTAGTAGTTGAGTTAATAGCCCCCCTAAACTCTACCTCTATGGATGATAAAGTAATAGGGGAGAGGGTTCAATAGCCATGTGAGCTAACTTTGACAGCATGTACTAATTGATTGGAATATTGTAGGAACTTCATTTTTATTGAAATGTGGATCAACCTCTTATTTTTCTATAACTAAGGTTTGGAGGTGTGACTCATCATGCTACTTGTCACATCAACACATCTACTGAGAAGTGTCAAAATTTTGTCTTTTTAAAGATTTGACCGAAAATCATGGTACCCCTAGTAGTTAAAAAAATATCATTTGTTGCTTGTAGAATATCATATTTTTATTTAAAATAAAACTTGTATGCTCTTCTAGATTTATAATTGTTCTTATACTATTTGTTGTTATGCTTCCCTTTGCTTAAAGTGGGGGTATAATGCTGCTGTCTTATAGTTCAATTGCAACCATTTGATGTATTCTCTTGTATCTTCTGATTTCTTTTAATTTAATTATCTTATTCCAATAAAAAAAAACTTGTATGCAACCTAAATAGACCAAATACCTATTGGTAATCATAAATATTTTTTATCTCTAGCTTTTATATTCAACACAAATGGACCCAATAGTTGAAGACATAAAAACTATTTGTTGTTATAAAACAACATATGTAATTATTTAAAATACAACTTATATCACACAAATATGGACCAATAGTTGAACATTGCAACTTTTTGAAAATCCTTCACATTTAATGAAAAAATGCTTGGTATTTATTGTGCTCACCTTTTATATTTGTGATAGGACAAACTATTAATATGAGATACTCCAATGCTTGTATATTGCTACCCAAATATTTGTACACATAAGAACAATATTTTTCACTATGATAACAATACTTGTTTAAATGAGTGTTTTATTTTATTAAATGAGCATTTTATTTTATAAATGACACGCTTATAGTAGATAGTTATGATATTTTATTTGAGACAAAAAATATTTATTTCACTTTTTCATGAATGTATTTATGTTTTTTACTCGATGATTATAAGTTCCGAAGTGAACAACTATTGATCCCATAATGTCACATATTTAGTAATATTTTGATTAATATGTGAAATGAATATATACATTAAGATATAATCTTAATTCATTCTAGTAATAATATGAATAATCATAATTGACTACATGACTATTGGACCTTCCACAACTACTGCCCCCCTCTCCCCTAGCATTCTACTTCTTGCTAGACCAACTGATACGACCCAAACCAAGTGAAACTATAACCTAAAGCAAACTTGCAATGTTGTTAGTATCACCACCCTAGTCTAAATCTACAAAACCAACCAAGTCAACTAATGAACCAACTCTATAATGAATCCCAATAGTACCATGAAGGTAATGAAGGATTCTCTTAGTTACTTTCCAATGCAGCTCACGAGGTTCCTACATAAATCTCAAAACCATGCCAACTGCATATGAAATGTCTGGTCTGGTATGAGTCAAGTATATAAGACTACCAATAAGTTGTCGATACAAATTAGCATTAACCAATGATGTAGTATAGGAATTCTCAAGCTTGGTTCCAAATAGAAATGGATTCAGAGATGGTTTACTAGTCATGTCAAATCATACAAGTAAATCAAGAGTATACTTAGGTTGTGCAAGAGTGATCCCTGAATTAGACTATGAAATCTTAATGCCAAGAAAGTAGTGCAATGTAAACCCAACTTTGTCATGTCAAATTTTTCCTAAAGTGTTGACTTCACTGCTGCAATGGTAGATGTACTCTTAGTAATCAAAATATCATCAACATATAGAAACAATATCAAAAGTGATTCATCCTGCCAAAATAGATACACATTAATTATGATTAGAAAGACATCTAGTCAATCTTAAAGATAGGAGGTTATAGGAATCCATCTTGGTGTACCAAGTCCTAGGGGTTTATTTGAGGCCATAAAGAGATTTCCTAAGTATACAAACTAAGGATGGATCCTGAACAAACCTTGGTGGTTGTTCCATGTAGATTTCCTCCTCAAGGTCTCCATGAAGAAATGCACTCTTCACATCCATCTAATGTACAACCCATCCATGTGCTACAACTATAGCTAGTATGAGTCAAATCAAAGTCATCTTAGTGATGGGTGCAAATGTTTTTGTATAGTCAATGCCTACAACTTGTGAAAAACATTTGGAAACAAATTATGCTTTGTATTTATCAACTCACCCATCTGCTAAAAATTTAGTTTAATATATCCATCTACAAACTATTTTACTTCCCTTAGGATGAGAAGTCAAATCCCAAGTTTGATTTCTAATCAAGGAATGATATTCCTCAACTATATAAATATCTAACTTAGATATGCATGATACCTCTCTAAATGTTTGTGGATAAAAAACTAAAGCAAAGAAGACATGTTCGCCCCCCTAAAAATATGTTTGAATCTATCTATCATATGTTGGATCCTATACCCATGTATCTTCCCTATGAAGTGATTATAGAGTTCAAGATGTGGGTGAGTTTGGTGCAGAAATATCAACTTCTAATGCAATCCCTAAATTGTATGAAGATGATCCCTCATCATTATCATTACTATTAGAAATGGAAGAAGAAGTATATACTGCACTAGGAATCTATTGTAAATGATTTGAATCATGAAAAGTATAATCAGGATATGGTGAATCTAGAATATGTTGAGAAATGTTAAATATAGATTCAAGAGGAGTTTGTTGAAACATAACACTTCTTTCAATAAACAGCTCATGTGTGGTAGGGTGAAGTAGAAGATATAATTTTACACCATCTAGATAACCAACAAAGATGTAAGGTTTGGATCATGGATTCATGGTGTTGTGATTCTCTTTTGAAATGCATGTCATGACAATAGAGATAAAGACCTTGAAATGATCAATTGTTGGTTTCCATCCTTTCCAAGGTTCAAAGGGAGTGATACCCTTCAAGGCTTTATGAAGAACTCTATTCTTAATATAACATGCACAATTGACTACTTTTTCCCAGTACAATGGTGTGAGGCCCTTAGAGTGAATAATACAATTAGTGATCTCTTTTAAAGATTTATTTTTGTATTCAAAAACAATATTTTGTTAGAGGTAAAAGGAATTGTGTGTTGCAAATCTATTCCCTTTGCTATACAAAACTTCTCAAAATAATTGTTGAAATATTCACCTGTATTATCTATTCAAAGAACTTTGATGACTTTCCCTAATTGCTTTTCAGCATGAGCTTTAAAACCTTCTTCAAAATGATTCAAATACTTCTGATTTTTGCCTAAGGAAGTAGACCCATGTGTGTAAATCATGAGAAATCATCATTAAAGGTGAGAAAATATTTAGCCTTTGTATAATATGGATGGGGAAAATCCCCTAAAACATCACTGTGAACAATTTCTAAGACTTTTGTTGCCCTCCATGATTTTCCTTTGTCAATTTTTTTGTTGGATGTTTGTTGAGTGCACAACATTCACAAAGTCCTTTAGAAAATTCAACCTTTGGTAATCCCTTGTCCATAATGTTGAAATAGTCATTCAAGATAGTGGTATTTAATATTGCCAAACTACTTGTGTCGTAATTTTCTCACTTCATCTGAATGAGTTAGCAATGCTTTTGAAGAAATATCTATGGAAAAATTGGAGAAGGTATATAATTTGGATTGGTGATTTGCCTCCCCTATTGCTAACAACTTGTTGGTTTGCAATTTTCTTATCTCAACTGAATTTGAAGAGAAATGTACTCTCATTCCTTTCCCTAGATGAGTTATTTGATACACTGAAAGGATATTAGTTGATAGTTAATGAACACTTAGAACATTTGAAAATGTTCTTTCTTTAACTTCAATAGACCCTCTCCCTTTGACCACTATTGGAGTATCATCACCTAAGGTGATTGTGGACATACTAGATTGTTTTAAGGATGAAAAAATAACCTGTGAAAAGCCCATATTGTGTGAAGCACTAAAGTATATAATCCATGATGGAGATGAAGATGTTGTAGCAACTAAGGCCTTGCGTTTTAATTTCTCTTTGTCCTTAGTATTTTCTTGGGTTGATGAAGATGCCTTGAAAAAATCAACTCGCCCATGTAACAATGGAAAAAGTATCCCTTTTTCTTGCTTAATTTGGGAATAATTAATTTAAAATGAACCTAACTTTGCCTTGATCTAGTGTTGTGATGTTTTTTCCACATTCACATTGGATTTAGGGCCCATTTAAGCTTAATAAACCTAACTTTTCCTTGATTTAATGTTGTAAAGTGTATTCATTTAAACCTTCACATTAAATTTAGGGCCCTTGAACTCAATGTTGCCTTAATTTAGTCTTGTAATGTGTTGTACACATTCACTTTGGACTAAGGGCCCTTTTAAGCTGAATAGACCTAATTTTTCTTTAATTTGATGTTGTAAAGTATATTTATTTACACTTTCACATTGATTTTTGGGCCCTTTTGCATTTATGACCTTTATATCATCATTAATAGGCCCCTAAGACCCTATATTATTTATCTCAAGGCTTATTTCAATCGAAATCCTTACAAAATCAACAAATAGAATTAATTTCTTAACTCCCCAACACATTCTCTCTCCAAAAAAGTCTTGTGAAACTCATACGCCACCTTGGGCATATGAGTCCCACCTAGGTGGGACCCATACGCCACAGATGGTGTATGATTCCCATTTTCCCCCTTTTTAGGGTTTTGAGTGAGAAATCAAGGTTTTCAATTCAAATTTTATGAATGTCAGCATCTGGGATCTAATAAATGGGATTTTAGATGGATTTCCTATGTAAACAAGGTCTTAAATCATTATTTCATTAAGCCTTCATGATATCAATTCAAGAACTCAAGAGTTAAGCATTCCAATACTTTACAAGAGCATTAAGAGAGTTTACAAGAGCCTTTCTAAGGCATTCAAGGGTAGATTTCTTCATCAATTATTACAACAATTCAAGATCCATCGTCATGTCAATATTATCAAGCATTAAACATGTTGTTGAGCTAGTGTTGTGATGTAGCATTGAAGATCCATTTGCAAGCATTGTTTCATATCCATATTCAAGATCTAGATCTACATTCTTCATGGCCACTTCATGTTAGATTCCAAATTTACAAGACATCATTCAAGGTATCATTTTTCATGTTTCATGTTTCATGTTTCATGTCCTTATTTCATTATCTCATCATTTGGTTTAATTGTACCTCAAAGGGGTTTGACCAAGAAGAATCCCCATTCCCTAATAATCAACAAGTTTTTCTCTCTCTACATGTGTAATTGCAGATCTAGGTGTCTTGGAGCTTGAAGACCTTTTGAAGATTAGGTTACAAGCTTGAAGGAAGTTGTTGGAGTTGTCCCCTAATTTGTAAGGTTGCTATCTTCACAAAAATTCATCTATAGGTCTGAAATCATGGTATCAGATCTGGAAACAAAGTGTGGCAGAAAGAGAAGAGATTGAAGAGCATAATCAAATCTTAATCCTCCAAAAAAGAAAACTAGGACTAATATGCCACCTTCGGCATATGAGTCCTAGTACAACCAATTTTCAAGGTTTTAGGAGATTTAAAATCAATACTATCAGATTCCAATTTTGATGCAAAAAACCCAATCTGGGAATAAATCGCCCAGGCTGGCATATGAGTCCCATTCAACATTAAAATCATCATTTCCAACATTTCCAGTCCTCATTCAAGCCTCTACAAGTTTTCAAGTGTGCACTTATGATTTTATAGTTTTTTGTTCTGATTTGTATGCATTTCTAGGTCATTCATTCAAGTTTCATGCATCACCAGGCTTAAACATTAGATCTTGCATTTCATTGATCTTTCTAAGCCCTAGCTTGGTGGTGAACCCCTCATTTAGCCTCAGTTAGTCTCTAAACACACCCTACAATACCCCATTGTCAGATCTCTTTCCCCTTTCTTCATTGGATTGAGATCTCTAGAGTTTCCTTGAATGTGGAGTATAGAAGATTATTGTCCTATGTCCTAAACCCTAGCGATGATAATTTTCTATCTTACAACCCAATATTATTCTTTTTGAGAATATGTGTAATATTCTCAAATTATTTCTTCATGCATTGATATTCACCATGTCCAAGTTTTTTACAAAAGGTACACTTAAATTTCTTAGTTATTGGTTTACTTTGTTGAGAAAAGTTGTCCTTTTTGGAGTTGCCAATTTTTTCTTCTTCCTTTACTTCCTTGTCCTTTTTAGTGTTCTTCTTCTTTCCTTTTGAATTTATTTTCTTTCCATTCCCTACAAGTAAGGCTTGAGATTTAGGAGGCTTCAAAGTGCCCATTTGAATTAATTTTTCTTACTCCCTTGTGAGATGAGTAATAAAGTTATCAAGTGTGGGCATTGACCATGAGACTCCAAGAGCCCATTTAATAAAGCTCATTTAATAGAGTAGAAAGTTGAGACAACTCCAAAAAATTCTAGACCTAGCTTGAAAGTACAAAATGGAGGGCACGACTGATCTCCTAGTAATGGACATGGGTTCTCTTCACACTTGTGCACGATGTCCAAAGGGCATAGGTATCTTCTTGCTTGTGAAGGCATGAGCAACGTCCAAACTAGTTAGCATCTTCATGCTTGTGAGCTCACCGTGAGCAAAGATCATTTCTTCCTCTCAAGATGGCGCTGACTAGGGGTGTTGGATATTACATCGCTACTATGCGGTTGCCTTGGAATGGTATTACTGCAAATTATTAGCAATGATAAACAATAACAAATCTAACAAAATATAACTGCTTTGTTTCACCTTATGGCTTAAAAATATCTCCAACCGCCTACAAATAATGGAGAATAATAACAAGCATAATGAAGAATGAAAAATCTATATGAAGTCAACTAGATGTATTAGATCAACTCGACATGCATATAAAGGGAGGAGAAAGGCACCTGACCTCCATGAAATGTGGACAAGACTCCTCACACATGGAGTGGTGGTGAGTTTCCTACCACAAAAGTAGCATGAGGTGTCGAAAATGAGTCGACTCCTCTAAAAATCCTAACTAACTTGAAACCTCACATGAGCAAGTGTTAAGGGACACCTAAGTAGGCTTAAAGCCTAAGTGTATGCACAATATACACTAATAGAGGGGCCAATAGTTGGATGGGTCCTATTGTTGGTACAATACTTATGGTTATAGGATTTAGTCTTCCATAATATTTATACTATATATCGTCAATAACTAGTCCATATGTAAATCATATGACCAAATGTTCATCAAGATGGACCCTTCTATGAACACATGAGAACTTGTGAATGGTATATAAAAACCATAAATACATAGATTAACAAGTGAAATAAATACTTTTTTGATTCATATAAAATATCATAATTATCTCATATAAGTAGAGTCAATTTATAAAATAAACAACCAATCTAAATAAGTATTGTTGTTATGTATAAAAGTATTATTTTTATGTGTATAACTATTGAGGTGGCAATGTATATGCATTAGAGTGTTTCATATTATATGTTTGTCCTATGACTTATATAAAATGTGAGCATAATAAATACCTTGTATTTTACTATGAGATGTGAGATTATTCAAAAAAAAAGACAAAATTATGATTAGTTGAATATAAATTATATTTTAAATAATAATATTTTTTTATAACAATAAATATTTTGTTTGTGTTCAAGTATTACGTCATTTGTATTGGATATAAATATAAGAAATAACAAGACTTATAATTATTAAAAATATTGAAATCATTTTTGTTAGACATAATTTACATTTTAAATAAGAATATAATATTTTTCTAATAATAGATGATATTTTTTGTTCAACCATGATTAAATTTTGATTGAATTTTCAAAATTCATTTTATGATGACTTTTCTTTAAAGATGCAGATGTGGTGGATTTATGATGAGAGACCTCAGAACCTTTGATCGTAGATAGGTATATAAGAAATCATTTCAATTTGTAAAAAGTGAAAATACCATTTATAATCGTTACGTGTTACAATGTTAAGCTGGACGAATAGTGTCCACTTCCTTCACGAGGAATGAAGATAGAAATGTATAGATTGAATGGGATTCGATGAGATTTGTGTCTGAAGGATAGTACAGTGGCACGGAGCGGAGACTGTGAACATCGTAAAATGGCATACATGATAGACGGCATAGTAATAATCACAATAATTTTAGACATCGGCGCAAAATTTTCAATAAAGTCCATAGGTAAGTAGGTGTTATTTGCATACAAAACCGCGCAGAAGACACTGGGAATATGTGAGTGGGTGAGATTTGTGTGTACGAGGTGAAAGCATGTGAAAGATTTTGATTTTTCAAAACGTCTATAACAAATTATTGTACTAAGTACAAATCTGCGCTGCAGCATTGCGCAGTGCCTCTATACCGTACTTGTATGTCATCATCGACTGACAAGGTTCGGTGTTTCGTACGCAAATAGGTAGCGTGTAGTAAGGCCCTTCCAGGAAACCTGACATAGCTATTGTGTTTGACAAGCCTCACATGTTAAGTGTAGTACTCACAGTAAATGTTGGGTAGTCACATGCAACTAAAGTAACCCATTCAGAGTAAGTCTGAGCAGACGTTGCATAGGAAACCGCGTGTAAGAAACGCGGAATATGTGAGTCGGCGAGATTTGTGTGTGAATGATGGATGAGGTGAAAGCATGTGAAAGATTTTGATTTTTAAAAACGTCCGTAAGACATTATTGTACTTCTCCGCTCTGCATCGTTGCGCAGTGCCATCTCTCATTTTAATCGCTTTTTTTCCACGCGGTTTCCAGAACAAATCGAAGCCACTCTATCAATATACGTAGGCTCTTCATCATTTCTTCCGCAAATCAATGTTCTAGTTTGGGTCATTTCTGTGCGACATTTCTGGCAAATAGCTGGATGATTTGTGCATAATTCTCAGAATAAAATGCTTTTTCTTTATTGTGATGGTCCCACTGGCAGATTCTGCTCTATTGTCGTCTACGACACGTTATTTCACTTTGACACGCCGTCAGATTCGTGAAGAAGAAATGCAGAGTCATGTGAATTCCTTTCGTACAAAAAGTTGTAATTTTTCAGAAACGTCTCGAAAAAAATTGTACTGCTCTGAGTTTTTTTTATTGGAAGAAGAAAGCCGGAATTACAACTCAGTTCAAGAGCTTACAGAGAAAAATCAGAGCAGTAGAGAACAATTGTAGAAGAAAACAGTAGGAGCTTACAAGGAAAGGTTAAAAAAGATCATTCTAAATAAGCGCAAATCCACAAGACAACTAAAAGTTGCGGATAAGATCCGCCCTGAATCTTTACCCAGCGCTACCTTTTTTTCGCCTTTCTTCCACGGGTTTTTCAACACAAATCAAAGCCACACATCATTTCTTCCACAAATCACGTTATTATTTTGGTATTTCTTTTATCTGTCGCCGATTACCTCTTCTACCTATTACCACACGGTATAAAATAGGGGTAATTTTGGCGCCAACTTTAAAAGTATGAATGAGAGTTCTGCCAACGAGCAGGATGATTTTGCATAATTCTCAGAATAAAATTATTTCTTTATTGTGATGTTGCCTCTTTTTGGCATGTGCTTTTGTCTTTTACAGCATGTTATTTCTTTCTTTTTTTTCATGGAGTTCATCTACAAATTATTTGTAGCTACTCGTCACCGAGTATGAGCCTTCTTGGGCTGAACCTCTTCTACTAAGAGCCAAAGACTGAGGGATATCCGAGATTTGGCTAAGAGCCTAATTCGTGTGGGGCACAGTCCCGACACCTTGCACTCAACAAGACTTGATTCTTGGTGTGCTCATTAAGAATTGATGGTTATTCCATTTTTTCAGTTTTGTTATCTTTATGGCCAATTTCTTCTTTTATCTTCCACACCTTTAAAATTTAGACATCCAATTTATATATTTTCACTCACCAAAATATAGTGCAAGTCTGTTTTGAGTATTTCAATTTTATTTATTTATTTTGACATTTTTTTAATAGATAAATTTTTGTCATGTCTATTCTCTCATAGATTCACACGATGACATAGATATCAAGTTCTCAATGATTATAGTTTCACATGTTCATTATCTCGAGATTGTTTTCCTAATGTTGATTAGTATTCTATTATCTTATTGCTTCCTCTCATTTCTATGACACATCAATATTATGTTGATTAACACAATCTAATTAATTTATGTTTCTCAATAGTTCATAGGTTTCTTTTGTTCACTTGGATTAACTTTCTTTGTGACAATTAAGCAAACTCTACCATAATAGATAATTAAATATAATATATGATTCGTCGGTCCTTCATGTATATTTGTTTGTCTTCAATTATTTCTTAAAAATTTACTAAACTATTTCACATTTATTTTATCTTTGGGAGTTTAGAAAATCAATATATTCCTCTCTTTGATGTAATTATAATCTTCATTTTTAAATTTCAAATGTTTTGATGAGATTGAGAATAGATGTGTATGTTTATTACAGAATTTTCAATCTTTGCAAGTTAAGTTTAGTTGTAAGATCTAGATTATTAATTACAAAAGCATTCTTGTTTAATATTAGGGGTTGTAATTATGATTAATAGAAAAATTAAGATATAAATTTTCAAAGAGATTTTGAGTTGGGTAAGTGCAAGATAATGAGACCACTTTGAAGGGAAAAAAATGTGTGGACCAATATCCATTCTCCAAGACATGTATATACACTTTTAAGAAACAACAAAAATATTACAATTCAAAGTCCCAAATATAAGTGAATATCCATCGTAACAAGTATACAAAAGAAATGCACATTTACTTAGTAATAGATGTCTAATATGAAAAGCATATTTTTTTCTTTTTCAAAGTGCATGTAGCTAGTGCACTATTGGTAAACATAATATAAAACTTTATAGGTATACATTTATAGTAGATGTCCATTATATTGGAATTCAAATATCCCTTGCCTACAATTTTGCCTTGGTTTTAGGCTTTAAAATTTGGCTCTAAATCTTAGACCTACAAATATGATGCCATGGTAGCATCTATTAGTAAAACTGACTTCAATATTGATGACTTTATTTTCAATATTTTTGATAAAATTAAAACTCATTATGAATGACAGTAATCTACTTTTCAAACAAACTTAATGTTAAACCTGTTTTCTATTTATTTATTATTTATTAAATGCAAAGCCTTATGAAATTGAAATGATATATTGCTATTTTTTAAATAATATTGAAATATGCATATCTATCTATCTCTCTCTCTCTCTCTCTATATATATATATATATATATATATAGTTGTACCACTTGAGTTATATTTTAATGTGTAAGAGTTATCTCTAGATTGGCCATATATATATATATATATATATATATATATATATATGGCCAATCTAGAGATAACTCTTACACATTAAAATATAACTCAAGTGGTACAACTACTTAAGGTCAAATTTTAAGCTTGGAACATAATCCTAATAAAAACATTTATAAAAAATATTTACAAAAAAATTACAAAAAAAATATAAAGAATATCTAAATGAAACTTCAAAATCATATGTATTTGTTTAGGTATGAATATTGAAATGATGGAAAAAGTAGTCAAAATGAGTAATTTTGTCTATAATGTGCTTATATTACTCAAGAAAAAATAATGCAATGATGTTTTATGGAATATAAAATACAATAATGTTTCTTAAACCACAAAATATGATCACATTTTATATATCATAAGATGTGATCGCATTTTGATAACATAAAAAGGAAAAACTCGGTTTCTCATTCAAAATTGTAATAGGGAGATAGAGAATGCATATCTTCTAAGTAAACCTTGATCACATTTTATCAAATCCAATTCTATCCCAAGTTTTTTAGTAATGTCATATACATGGAGAGGTAAGTAGGAAACATTTTTTTTTTTTTTTTTATATCAAATTGATGTTTGGATTTTCATATGGGCCCTAGTTCGGTTGGCTAAGTAATTCCGTTGCGGCTCTGTTGGTCACGAGTTCTAGTCTCCCCCGTCCCGTGGTACCAGAGGGCGTGTCGCGCCAGTGCCGCCGGTCACGTTAAAAGTTTACCAGGCGCATCAGTTTATAGGGTCCTACCGATTCCTGCAGTCTAAAAAAAAAAAAAAAATGTTTGGATTTTCATATATTTGACCATTTTGGAATACATTTATAGATGAATAAACGTCAAAAGAGATCCATACATCATCCAAATCTCCTCATACACTTCTAACAAACTCTAGGAAATTTAAGAGGAATTATTAGGGCATTTGGAACAAAATAAAATTTAGCTTGTAGTACAAGTTTCATCATTAAAGACATCCATATGAAACCTACACCAATCATTACTTGCTTCATTGTTGGAAGAAATGATGAAACAAGTTGACTCATTCACAAGTAACATAATCGAAAACTCATAGAGATTCATGCTTCAAATTTTATGTGACAAATTTATCTTACAAAAAAGTGAATGAAATATATATAACAAAAGTCCAAAATTGAAATTTTTTTATTGATACCAAAATCAATGAACCCCTTCCAATGGCTTAAAAGAGTTTTCCAATTCATTGATGGAATCATCTCAATAAAAAGAACAAATTTTGAGATAGATTGTGAATGGTCTTTTAAAATCCTCCATGTAACCACCAAGTAACAATATAATTTTTGAGAAAAAATTATTATGAGTTTTTCCTTCATGAAATTTTCAATTATTTTGATATGAAGGAGTTTTAGGGTAGAGGTGGAGGCTCTACCCAAGATAGAAAGGGAGCTCATTGAATACAAAACCTTCAACTAAGATGACTAGCCCAAATAATTATACATCATGTGATGGTGTCATAAATAATCAAGGAGACTATGGAGGTGCAGATTCTCCATGCCATTAATAGTCTCATTGACAACCTTATGCAACATGACACAGATTTCCCAACCTTGTGATTAAATAGATGATTAAGAAAAAATACCATTGAGTTTTAGTGCTCCTACCTTCCAACCATGTTATAGTTATTATCATTTTCCTTTGACCAACACCATGTTCCATAGTGCAGAGGATACCACCTCATATGAGTGCAATCATAATCATTATAGATGTATAGGGAGCATAGATGGTGATAAAAAAATATAAGGGGGTGAGGATGATTAGATGGTGATCAATGGTAACCTCTTATAAAATTTATTTGGAAATCATGTACACATATTTTAATATGAATTTATAATATATTTTATATTTTATACTTTAAATTTTAATGTGTAAATTGATGTGTAATTATAAAATTGAATTAACATTGTGTATTTATTAAAATATATTTTAGTTTCTAATATCATAGGATGGTACATCATCAATCATCTTTGCAGCACCATATAACATGCTTGTTGATAAACATGTCAATTATGACATTGGCTTCATTAAGGTACATTGTAGCATATTTTTAATTTATAATTTAAAAAAATTTCATGTACTTGACTTTCTTCATTAAATCTATTCTTTTTTGTTTAGCTAATGACTTGAATTTTCATGCCTCTTGGTTTATGAGAAGAAAATGGATTTTTGTGTTGCTATAATAATTTCACCTTTGATGTGTCTAAGATAGGGCGGTTGAATCACATGATGATGTACCTATTTACAATTTTTTTGTAGGAAGATGTTAAAAAACTACAAGGCCTAATGAGGTGCCTATGTAAAAACAAAAAAATTCTCTCGTAAACAAACAAAAAGAGAAAATGTCATGGGAAAAACTTCTCTCCAAAAGAGAGAAAAAATAAATAATGCATACATGTGAAAAAAAATATAGGACTCATCATATCCGCCTAAGTATTGTCGTTGTCGCATATGTATAATCAAAATCCCCCATAGGAGATAAAATGAGAGATGATGAATCACCTCATAAGGAAGGAGCTCATGTGCCAAAATTGAATGCCTAAAGAAAAAATATTGACGATTCAAAATTAACAAAAAATGTCCCTTGCCTTAGAAAGAAAAAAATCCAATGACCATTGTAGAAGAAACTTCCTAAAAATATATGGTAGAAAATGTCCCATGATGTGTGCCTTGGAAAATTTCTCAAGTGTCCATATCTCTAAATACAAAATGTCATATCAAATGAAGAAAATCCAGACAACTACGAAGAACCCTATACAAGATCTTCCAAAGGAAATGATGAAGTGATTACAAGTGGTTTGTAGCTATCATCAAAGAGGAATTGAATATCCTCAATCATATCCAAAATATTTATAATGCATGAATCAAAAAATAAATCTACAATGTTTGGAAAAACCTATCCCACGAAGATGAATCTAAAAGACTTGAAGCATCATGTTCAATTGAATTGATCTTTGAAGATGCATGAGTTGGAGAAGGTGGAAACTCATCAAAATTATCATGGACAAGGTATATGGAATCACATATAGGCTCAAGTGACCAAAATTATCCTCAAATATTTGATCTACTTGAGATGCATGAGTGTAATTTAGTCAATCATACCATAAGATCATCAAGAGGAAAGTGTAAGAAGGCATATATAATCAAGATGTATGATCAAATGTCCCAATTTCAATTATCTCTCTACTCTACAAGTCTCTAATAAGAACTAAATCATGTGAACTCAACAAACTTCCTTGCCCCACTATGTGTAATATGATAGATAGAAAGGAGATTGGAGGATACTAAAGGGACATAAGTACATCATAAGATGTGTCATCATCAATATCAACATGGTTCCTTTTATGTTAGTACTCATATAAGTTTTGTGAATCCCCATCACTATGTGTGGTGAAATGTAAGGCTCATATGAAGAGAACATACATGGAGATGAAGCAATATGATATGAGGATCCTAAATCAAGAAGTCATCGACTTTCTTGAGGAATAGTGGATGCAAAGAGTGCACAACCTTTCACCTTGTCTATAATACTTGCCACACTAGCTAACCTTGACTATGTAGGTGTGGACAAAGAGGACTTTATCAAATGATAGATGAAGGAAACTAAATATGATTCTTCTATAGAAGTTTCATCTGATCAATATATTTGATTTAACATCAATGCTCACAATGTCTTGAATTTTGACAATATGCACATTTTGGTCTCTCCTTAGATGATTCCCCCATAGAAGAGGGATAGGACTCAAACGTATCCTATAAATTATATCCCTTTTATTGACCATTCTTCTTGGAATCCTTGTGTTTGCGTTTCTTGCCTTTTCTACTTGAAGCATTTTGATCTTTGGTGCCTTGTGTTGCAATAAGATCTTGTGGTTCAAAAGACTTCAACATGCCCACCTATACCAAATTTATCTTCTCCCTAGTGAGTGATGAAGAAAAAGCATCAAGTGAATACATTTTAAATCTAGTAGAAAGTGCATCTTTCGTAGCATAGAATGTAGAAACAAAATTGAATAATTAGGACCAAGCTTGGAAAGGATAGAAAGAATCAATTAAGAGTCTTCTTTATCAATACCACATTGTGACAACTATAATTTAAGGGAATTGTGTTTGGTGAAGAAGTCTTGGATTTTATCAAAATCTATAAGATAATTTAACCTTCGGTAATCCCTTGACCATATTATGTTGAAATAGTCATTTAAGATAGTGGTATTTAATATGGCCAAACTGCTCATGCAATAATTTTCTCACTTCATGTGAATGAGTTAGCAATGCTTTTGAAGAAATAACTATGGAAGATTTGGAGAAGACCTTATATAATATGGATTGGTGATTTGCCTCTCCTATTGCTACCAACTTGTTGCTTTGCAATTCTCTTATCTCAACTGAATTTAAAGAGAAATGTACTCTCATGCCTTACCCTAGATGAGTTATTTGCTACACTAAAAGGATATTAGTTGATAGTTAATGAACACTTAGAACATTTGAAAATATTCCTTCTTCAACTTCAATAGACCCTCTCCCTTTGACCATTGTTGGAGTATCATCACCTAAGGTGATTGTGGACATATTGGATTGCTCTAAGGATGAAAAAATAACCTGTGAAGATCCCATATAGTGTGAAGTACTAGATTCTATAATCCATGATGGAGATGAACATGTTGTAGCAAATAAGGCTTTTCCTTCTAATTTCTCTTTGTCCTTAGTATTTTCTTGGGTTGATGAAGATACCTTGACAGAATCGGCTAGTCCTATATTATTCTTTTTGAGAATATGTGTAAGATTCTAAATTTTTTTCTTCATGCATTGATATTCATCGTGCCCAAGTTTTTTACAAAAGGCACATTTAACTTTCTCAATTATTGGTTTACTTTGTTGAGAAAAGTTATCCTTTTTGGAGTTGCCAATTTTTTCTTCTTTCTTTACTTCATTGTCCTTTTTAGTGTTATTCTTCTTTCATTTTGAAGTTATTTTCTTTCCATTCCCTACAAGTAAGGCTTGAGGTTTAGTAGGCTTCAAAGTGCCCATTTGAATTAACTTTTCTTGCTCCCTTATGAGATTAGTAATAAAGTTATCAAGTGTGGGCATCAACCATGAGGCCCCAAGAGACCATTTAATAGAGCTTGTTTAGTAGAGTAGAAAGTTGAGACAAATACAAAAAATTCTAGACCTAGCTTGAAAGTGCAAAATGGAGGGCATGACTGATCTCCTGGCAATGGACATGGGTTCTCTTCACACCTATGCACGATGTCCACAGGGAAAGGGTGTCTTCCCACTTGTGAAGGCATGAACAATGTCCAAACTAGTCAGCATCTTCATGCTTGTGATCTTGTTGTGAGCAAAGATCGTTTCTTCCTCTCAAGATGGCACCGACTATGGGTGTTGGATATTATGTCGCTACTCTGTAGTTGCCTTGGGATGGTATTCTTGCAAATTATTAGCAATGACAAACACCAACAAATCTAACAAAATATAATCGCTTTGTTTCACCTTATGGCTTAAAAATATCTCCAACTCCCTACAAATAATGGAGAATAATAACAAGCATAATGGAGAATGAAAAATCTATATGAAGTCAACTAGATGTATTAGATCAACCAGGCATGCATATAAAGGGAGGAGAAAGGCACCAGACCTCCATGAAATGAGGACAAGACTCCTCACACATGGAGTGGTGGTGAGTTGCCTACCACAAAAGTAGCATGAGGTATCAAAAGTGAGTTGACACCTCTAAAAATCCTAACTAACTTGACAACTCACATGAGCAAGTGTCAAGGGACACCTAAGTAGGCTTAAAGCCTAAGTGTATGCACAATATACACTAACAGAGGGGCCAATAGTTGGATGGGTCCTATTGCTGGTACAATACTTATGGTTATAGGATTTAGTCTTCCATAATATTTATACTATATATTGTCAATAATTAGTCCATATGTAAATCATATGACCGAATGTTCATCAAGATGGACCCTTCTATGAACACATGAGAACTTGTGAATGACATATAAAAACCATAAATACATAGATTAACAAGTGGAATAGATAATTTTTTTATTCATATAAAATATCATAACTATCTCATATAAGTCAATTTATAAAATAAACAACTAATCTAAATAAATATTGTTGTTATGTACCAAAGTATTATTTTTATGTGTATAACTATTGAAGTGGCAATGTATATGCATTAGCGTGTTTCATATTATATGTTTTTCCTATCACATATATAAAATGTGAGCGTAATAAATACCTTGTATTTTACTATGAGATGTGAAAGATTAAAAAAAATCAAAATTATGAATAATTGAATATAAATTATATTTTAAATAATAATGTATTATTTTTTATAACAATAAATAATATTTTTGTGTTCAAATATTATTGCATATAAAGATAAGAAATAACAAGATTTATGATTATCAAAAATATTTAAATCATTTTTGTTATAGAATTTATATTTTAAATACCAATATAATATTTTTCTAATAATAGATGATTTTTTTGGTTTAACCATTAAATATTCTATGATTAAATTTTGATTGAGTTTTTAAAATTCATTTTAATTTTAAGACGACTTCTCTTTAAAGATGTTGATGTGGTGGATTTATGATGAGAGACTTCGGAACCTTGATCGTAGATAGTTATTATAAAAATCATTTCAATCTGTAAAAAGTGAAAATACCATTTATAATCGTTACATGTTACAATGTTAAGCCAGACGAATAGTGGCCACTTCCTTCACGAAGAGTGAAAATAGGAGCTTACAGGGAAAGGTCAAAAAAAGATCATTCTAAATAAGCGCAAACCCACACGACAGCTAAAAGCTGCTGATAAGATCCGCCCTGGATCTTTACACAGCATTACCTTTTTTCGCCTTTTTTCCACGGTTTTCAACACAAATCAAAGCCACGTGTCATTTCTTCCACAAATCACGTTATGATTTTGGTATTTCTTTTCTCCCTCACCGATTGCCTCTTCTATTACCACACGGTATAAAATAGGGATAGTAATTTTGACACCAACTAAAAAGGTATAAATGAGAGTTCTGCCAACTAGCAGGATGATTTTCCATAATTCTCAGAATAAAATTATTTCTTTATTGTGATGTTGCCTCTTTCTGACATGTGCTTTTGTCTTTTACAACAGGTTATTTCTTTTTTTTTATGAAGGTCATCTAAAAAATTATTTGTAGCTACTCATACAGTGTATAAGTCTTCTTGGGCTGAACTCTTAGGCTAAAAGCCAAGGAATGAGGGGAATCCGAGGTTTGGCGAAGAGCCAAATTTGTGTGGGGCACGATCCTGGCCACATCCCCTATGATGTCAAAGCTTTGCACTCAGCAAGACTTGATCCTTGGTGGGCTCATTAAGAATTGGCGTTATTCCACTTTTAGTTTTATTATCTTTATGGCCAATTTCTGCTTTTATCTTCCACACCTTTAAAATTTAGACATCTAATTCATAGATTTTCACTCACCAAAATATAGTGCAAGTCGGTTTTGAGTATTTTAATTTTATTTATTTATTTTGACTTTTTTTAATAGATAAATTTTTCTCATGTCTATTATCTCATAGATCCACACGATGCCATAGATATCAAGTTCTCAATTATTATAATTCACATGTTCATTATCTTGAGATTGTTTTCCTAATGTAGATTAGTAATCTATTATCGTATTGCTTCCTCTCATTTCTATGAGACATCAACATTATGTTGATTAACACAATCTCATTAATTTATGTCTATGTCGTTCTCAATAGTTCATCAGTTTCTTTTGTTTGATTGGATTACCTTATGTGATAATAAGATTAAGCCACCTCTATCATAATAGATAATTAAATATAATATATGATTCGTTGGTCCTTCATATCTATTTACTTGTCTTCAATTATTTCTTAAAGATTTACTAAATTGTTTCACATTTCTTTTATCTTTGGGAGTTTAAAAAATCAACTCTTTGATGCAATTATAATCATCATTTTTAAATTTTAAATATTTTGACAAGATTGACAATAGACGTGTATGTTTATTAGAGAATTTTTCAATCTTTGCAAGTTAAGTTTAGTTGTAAGGTCTAAATTATTAATTACAAAACCATTCTTGTTTAATATTAGGGGTTGTGATTATGATTAATAAAAAAATTAAGATATAAATCTTCAAGGAGATTTTGAGTTGGGTAAGTGCAAGATAATAAGACCACTTTGAAGGGAAAAAATGTATGAACCAATATTCATTCTCTAAAACATGTATATACACTTTTAAGAAACAACAAAAATATTACCATTCAAAGTCTCAAATGTAAGTGAATATCGATTGAAACAAGTATACAAAAGAAATGCACATTTACTTAGTAATGGATGTCTAATATGAAAAGCATATTTTTTTCTTTTTCAAAGTGCATGTAGCTAGTGTACTAATGGTAAACATTACATGTTTCCCTAATATAAAACTTAGTAGGTATACATTTATAGTAGATGTCTATTATATTTGAATTCAAATATCCCTTGCCTACAATTTTGCCTTGGTTTTAGGCTTGGAAATTTGACTTTAAACCCTAGACCTACAAGTACGATGGCATGGTAGCATCTATTAGTAAAACTAACTTCAATAGTGAAGACTTTATTTTTAATATTTTTGACAAAATTAAAACTCATTATGAATGAGAATAATCTACTTTTTTTCTATTTATTTATTGTATTTTTAAATGCAAAACTTTATGAAATTGAAATGATGTATTGCTATTTTTTAAATAATATTTAAAAATATATATATATTTGACCAATCTAGACATAACTCTTACACATTAAAATATGATTCAAGTGGTACAACTACTTAAGGTCAAATTATATGAGCTATACATGGGGGATTTAAGTTTACAACATAATCCTAATAAAAAAATTATTAAAAATATTTACTAAAAATTACAAAAATAATATAAAGAATGTCTAAATGAAACTTCAAAATAATATGTATTTGTTTAGGTATGAATATTGAAATGACGAAAAAAGTAGTCAAATGAGTAATTTTGTCAATAATGTGCCTATAATGTGCTTATATTACTCAAAAGTCAAAATAATGTAGTGATGTTTTATGGAATATAAAATGCAATCATACAATGTGATAGCGTTTTGATAACATAAAAAGGAAAAACTCGGTTTCTCATTCAAAATTGTGATAGGGAGATAAAAAATGCATCTTCTAAGCAAACCTTGATCACATTTTATCAAATCCAACTCTATCCCAAGTTTTTTAGTAATGTCATATTCATGTGGAGATGTAAGTAGGAAATATATTCATATTTTTATATCAAATCATGTTTGGATTTTCATATATTTGACTATTTTGGAATACATTTAGAGATGAATAAATGTCAAAAGAGATCCCTACATCATCCCAATCTCCTCGTACACTTCTAACAAACTCTAGGAAATTTAAGAGGAATTATTAGGGCATTTGGAACAAAATAAATTTTAACTTGTATTACAAGTTTCATCATTAAAGACATCCATATGAGACCTACACCAATCATTACTTGCTTCATTATTGGAAGAAATGATGAAACAAGTTGACTCATTCATGAGGAAAATAATGGAAAACTCATAAAGATTCACACTTCCAATTTTATGTGACAAATTTATCTTACAAAGAAGCAAATGAAATATATATAACAATAGTCTAAAATTGTGAATTTTTTATTGATACCAAAACCAATAAACCCCTTCCAGTGGCTTAAAATTATTTCCCAATTCATTGATGGAATCATCTCAATAAAAATAATAAATTTTGAGATGGATTGTGAATGGTCTTTGAATATCCTTCATGTAACCACCAAGTGCCATTATAATTTTTGAGAAAACTTTACTACAAGTTTTTCCTTCATGAATTTTCAATTATTTTGATATGATAGAGTTTTAGGGTAGAGGTGCAGGCTCTACCCAAGATAGAAAGGGAGCTCATTGAATACAAAACCTTCAACTAAGATGACTATCCCAAATAATTATGCATTATGTGATGGTGCCATCAATAATCAAGGAGAATATGGAGGTGCAGATTCTCCATGCCATTAATAGTCTCATTGACAACCTTATGCAACATGCCAAAGATTTCCCAACCTTGTGATTAAATAGATGGTTAAGCAAAAATACCATTGAGTTTTAGCTCTCCTACCTCCCAACCATGTTATAGTTATTATCATTTTTTCCTTTGGCCCACACCATGTTCCATAGAGTAGAGGATACCACCTCCTATGAGTACAATCACAATCATTATAGATGTATATGGAGCATAGAGGGTGATAAAAAAATATAGGGGGTGAGTTAGATTATATGGTGATCAATGGTAACCTCTTATAAGATTCATTTGGCAATCATGTACATGTATTTTAATATGAATTTATAATATATTTTATAATTTATACTTTAAATTTTAATGTGAAAATTGATGTGTAATTATAAAATTGAATTAACATTGTGTATTTATTAAAATATATTTTAGGTTCTAATATCATAAGATGGTACATCGTCAATCATCTCGCTAGCACCATCCAACATGCTTGTTGATATACATGTCAATTATGGCATTGGCTTCATTGAGGTACATTGTAGCATATTTTTTATTTATAATTTTACAAAATTTGATGTACTTGAGTTTCTTCATTAAATCTATTCTTTTTTAGCTAATGAGTTGAATTGTCATGCCTCATGGTTTATGAGAAAAAAATGGATTTTAGTGTTGCTATAGTAATTTCATCTTCGATGTGTCTAACATAGGGGGGTTGCATCACATGATGAGGTACCTATGTACAAATTTTTTTTGGAAGATGTTAAAAAACTACAAGGCCTATTGAGGTACCTATGTACAAACAAGAAATTATCTCATAAACAAACAAAAAGAGAAAATTTCATGGGGAAAAAATTCTCTCCAAAAGAGAAAAAAGAAATAAATGCATACATCTGATAAAAATATAGGACTCATCATGCCCCCCTAAGTATTGTTGTTGTCACATAAGTATAATTAGAATCCCCTATATGAGAGAAAATGAGAGATGATGAATCCCCCCATAAGGAAGGAGCTCATGTGCCAAAACTGAATGCCCAAAGAAGAATATTGATGATTCAAAATTGAAAAACAATGTTCCTCACCCTAGAAAGAAAAAAAATCCAATGACCATTGTAGAAGAAAATCCCTAAAAATATATGGGAGAAAATGTCCCATGATGAGTACCTTGGAAATTTTTTCAAGTGTCCATATCTCTGAATAAAAAATTTCATATCAAATGAAGAAAATCCAAACAACTATGAAGAACCTTGTACAACTTCCAAAGGAAAAGGATGAAGTGATTACATGTGGTTTGTAGCTATCATTAGAGATGAATCAAATATCCTCAATCATATACACAATATTTATAATGCATGACTCAACAAATAACTCTACAATGTTTGGAAAAAACTCATCCCACAAAGATGAAACTAAACGACTAGAAGCATCATGTTGAATTGAATTGATCTTTGAAGATGCATGAGTTGGAGGAGGTGGATGCTCATCACAATTATCATGAACAAGGTAAATGGAGTCACATATAGGCTCAAGTGACCAAAATTATCCTCAAATTGATCTACTTGAGATGCACATGAGATTGTAATTCAGTCAATCATGCTGCAAGATCATCAAGAGGAAAGTGTAAGAATGCATATATAATCAAGATGCATGATCAAATGTCCCAATTGCAATTATCTCTCTACTCTGCAAGTATCTAATAAGAACTAAATCAAGTGTGAACTCAATAAACTTCCTTGCCCCACTATATGCAATATTATAGATAGAAAGGAGATTGGAGGATATTGAAGGGACATAAAGTACATCACAAGATGTCTTATCATCAATATCAATGGTTCCTTTTATGTTAGTACTCATATCTTTTTTGTTCCCCATCACTATGTGTGGTGAAACATAAGGCTCATATGAAGAGAACATACATGGAGATGAAGCGATATGATATGAGGATCCAAAATCATGAATTCATCAACTTTCTTGAGGAATAGTGGATGCAAAGAGTGCATAGCCTTTCATATTTTCTATAATACTTGCCACACTAGCTAACCTTGACTATGTAGGTGTGGACAAAGAGGATTTTATAAAATGACATAGATGAAGGCAACTAAATATGATTCTTCTATATAAGTTGTTTCATCTCATCAATCTTTTTTGCATAACATGATGCTCATCATGTCTTGAATTTTCACAATACACACTCTTTGGTCTCTCCTTCTTAGTTGATTCCCCCTTAGAAGAGGGATAGGACTCAAAGGTATCCTATAAATTATATTCCTTTTCTTGATCATTCTTCTTGGAATCCTTGTGTTTGTGTTTGTTGCCTTTTCTACTTCAAGCATTTTGATCTTTGGTGCCTTGTGTTGCAATAAGAGCTTGTGGTTCGGAAGACTTCAACATGCCCATCTATACCAAATTATCTTCTCCCTTGTGAGTGATGAAGAAAAAGCATCAAGTGAATACATATTAAATCTAGTAGAAAGTGCATCTTTCATAGCATAGAATGTAGAAATAAAAATTGAATAATTAGGACCAAGCTTGGAAAAGATAGAAATAATCAATTGAGAGTCTTCTTTATCAATACCACATTGTGATAAATATTATTTAAGGGACTTGTGTTTGGTGAAGAAGTCTTGGGTTTTATCAAAATCTATAAGATTCAATCCATTAAATTTATTCTCTAACTAAAATACTCTCAATGCATCTTGCTTCCTGACTCCAATTGAGTTTATATATAATTGAGTGTAGTGCAAGACTCAACATGAATAGAAGATCAAGAGACATAGACATGCAAAATGTTCCAAAATCTCCATCACATCTATTAAACCAATTTTTCGCCTATGCAACTCCTATTGGTTCAAGTTATGTATACATGGTCACTCTATACTTGACCATTATTTTTTAGATGAATATATTTATTTTCCACCCATAGCAATTGTATGGAGTGAAATTTTCACTCTTAGGATACCATAAACCACAATCCATTGTAGCCTTTAGATATACAAATATCCTTTTTATTGCCTTGACATGAGTTTCCTTAGGCACTACTTGGAACCTAGCTACCATCCCTACTACTTGCATTATATCCAATTTGGAAGTAGGTACATACAAAAAACTACCAATCATTGACCTATACAAGGTCTGATTTGATAGAGAAGGTTCATCATCCTTACTCAATTTACACCTAGTAACCATAGGTGTACATACTAGTTTGCATTCTTTTATCTTAAAATTACTCAACATCTCTTTTATGTATTTGGTTTGAGAAATGAATATACCTTTTTCTGATTGAGAGGTCTATAAACCAAGAAAGAAAGAAAACTCACCAAGAATTGACATTTCAAACTCTTTCTACATTGCATCCTATAACTCTTTGCACATTGCATCACTGCTCCCTCCAAATATTATCTCATCAACATAAACAACAACAATCAATAACTAATCACTTTCTATTTTTATGTACAAATTATTGTCAGCACTACCTCTCTTGAAACCTTGTTGCAAATACCTATACAATTTAGAATACCATGCTTTGGTGGCTTGTTTGATTCCATACAAAACCTTCTAAAGCCTACACAAAATAAATCTATTTTTTTGAAGACTGAAATACTTCTAGTTGTTCAATATAGACTTCTTATAATTATCCATTCAAAATTTCAGATTTGACATCCATCTGATATACCTTGAATTTCTTTAATGCTGATAACATCAAAAAATTTCTAAATGCTTCTAACCTTGCTACTGAAGCAAATGTATCTTCAAAATCAACTCCCTCAACTTGAGCATATCCTTTGCATACAAGTGTAACTTTATTCTGGATCAATTTTCCATCTTCATTCAACTTATTTCTAAAAACCCATTTGGTACCAATGACATTTTATCCTTAGGTCTTGGAACCAACTCCCAATTTTCATTTCTCTTAATATGATTTAGCTCTTTCTCATGGCCTCTAACCAACCTTTTTCTTTTCTTACCTTTACATAAGAACTTGGTTCAATTTTTGATAGTAAAGCAAAGTGTACCTATTCATTTTCTTTCTCAATTCTTCTCCTAGTCTAAAATCCACTATCTTTATCTCCTATAATTTAATCTTCAGAATGGTTATTATGAACATACTTGGCTAGTCTTTGTAATTGTAATTTTGAGCCTTCATCTTTATTGCAAATTAAGTCATCATTGTCTTCTTCATCTAAAACCTCAATAGTTTGTATTGTCTCATCAACACTCACATTGAAACTTTGCACAATCCTTCTCAACATTTTTTTATAATATCTATATGCCTTGCTTGTCATAGAATATGTAAGAAATACACCTTCATCAAATCTAGAATCAAACTTACCAAAATTTTCTTCATCCCTTTTGATGTAACACTGACTTCCAAATATTCTAAGATTTCTGACAGAAGGTTGTCTTCCCTTCCACAATTCATATGGTGTCTTGGTAGTCTTTGGTCTAATTTGGGATATATTCAAAATGTATACTGTTTTCTAAACCACTTCTCTCCAATACATATTTGACAACTTTTCTTAACATTGTTCTAGTTATCTCTTGTATAGTTTGGTTCTTCCTTTCAGTGACTCTATTTTGCTAAGGAGTTCTAGGAGAAAAATATCATCTATGGATCCCATGCATCTCACATAATTCTCCACCTCTATCTGATCTTAAACACTTCATTGTTCTTTTGGTCTTATTTTAAACCATTTCCCTAAATTCTTTAAAATTCTCAAAAAATTATGACTTCTATTTCAAAAAAGTAATCCAAGTCATTCTAGAATAATCATCAATAAGCTTGATAAAATACCTATCACCTTGAATGCTTTTTGTCCTCATTGGTCTGCATAAATCTGTATGAATTAGATTTAATGGCCTTGTTGTAGAATATTCCTTAGTAGGAAATTTGGTCTTTGTTTGCTTTCCTTCATGACATGGTTTGCAAGTAATAGATGGAAGGTTCTCTATCTTTGGCATATCTCTTACCCTTCCTTTTTGAGCTAATCCTCACAAGATCATTGAAGTTGATATGCCACAATCTTCGATGCCAAATCCAACTATCTTCTTTTTTAATGAATTTTTTTTCCCCATTGAACTCATTGAGATGATACACATCATTACCAGTCCAAGTTCCTTCTACAACTAACTCACCGATACCAGTTTTTATGATTTCACAACCTTTGGCATTAAATGTTAGATTATAATCTTTATCACACATTTGTATTACACTCAAAAGGTTGTGTTTCAACCCTTCTACAAGTAGTACATTATGAGATTTTATCTTTTCACCATCAAGACTCAAAGTAACTTTACTATCAATCTTAGCAATTGAGTTATTACCAAGAGTTATAGCTCCTTCGTCAAACTTATTGAAGTGCATGAACTTACTCTTAGCTCCAATCATGTGACTTGAACATTCACTATCAATGATTCATAGATTCTTCTCTTTTTGAGCATTTAATGTAGTATGAGCCACCATGGATTTATTTGATCTTTTTCCTTTTGTTCCAAACCTTTTCGATTTCACCACTCTAACTTGTCGATTTATTTCCTTTTGTATCCTACATAGGAGGACTCAACATTTTTTCTACAATTTCTAGCAATATTTCCAAAGTTGTTCAGCTTATGATAGTGCTAAAATCAAACAATGGTGCAAAGACATTTCTGCTAAAAAAGTCATTTCTTCTTTTCAAAATCTTCCCACAATTCACATCCTTATGACCAAATTGATTACAATCAAAATAGTAACTAGAAAAAGAATGATTGAACCTAGTACTATATCTTTGTCCTCTTGAAGCTTGTCTTCTAGATCTTCTATTTTCTTTATAAACTTGGATGAGACCATCGTCCACCATCTTTCTTTCCTTAGTTGTCACAACCTTTTTAGATTTTAAACTCTTGGATCCATTCTCTTTTGGACTCTCACCAACTAACTTCATAGACCACTCACTCACTTTGTTCTTCTACATATCAATAAACCTAATGTCGGCTTTAATGTGTGGTGATCTCTGAATTTCTATTACTGATCCAAGATTCAATGCTCTTCCCAAACTTCAAATTTAGTTGACTTCTTTCCTTTTCTAAAATTTTCCTTAATGAAACAATCTCTACATCAAGTTTTTCACAATCCTTATCTCTTTTAAAAAAAAATTTAGTCATAACTTCTTCAATCCTCTTTTTGTCTTCCAAAAAAATCTTCAAGTCAATGGCCAAATCTTCTCTACCTTCTCAAGATTCTGAGATAATTTTTCTTTAACTTTCACTTCTTCAATAATTCTCTTCTTGAGTCTCTTAATTTCTTTTCCAATACAAAGCAATTCCTCCACATGATCTACTTCATCATCTTGATCATTTTTGAAATTCATTCTTGCATCACCTTTAGTATTTTCCATAGCCATAAATAGTCCCTTTTATCCTTCATTCTCATAAGCGACTTGGTCATCATCATCAAATGAATAGTTTTCCTCATTGATGAAGAAACTCTTTTAATTCTTGTAAATTTTTCCTTTTGGAAATGACTTCTTTCCATTATTTTAATCATCATTGTTAGAATCTTTGTATGGACACTTAGCCATGAAATTCCCTACTTCACCATAAGTAAAAAAATTGAAAGGAAAATTACCTTTATAATTTTTGAACCCCTTTGTAACTTTTTGACAAATTTTTCTTCCTTTGGATCTAACTCATCTTATGAATTTGGATCATCTTGCTTCTTGGACACTTTGAATGCCACCTCTTTTCTTACAGATTTGTCACTATCAATCCTCATCTCATAGGTAGTCAAAATTCCGTATAACTCATCCATAGTCAATGATTCAAATATTTAGCTTCTTCAATTGCAAAAAACTTTTGGATAGTGATAGTCTTTTCCAAAAAGATAAAAGGAAATGCAACTTTGTTATTTTTAAAAAAAAATTGAGTTTCACAATTCTTCATAGGATTGTTGTCGTGACTAGTGGAGATGGCTCAAGGTAAAAATAAATGATTACAAGCTTGTAACCTAAGAATATCCATCAAATCAAATCTTTCCTTTATGTGGAAAATTATGGTGAGGGCTTTTGTAATAAAATATTTTTCATCATTGGTACTTTTAGTACTTTCTCTCCAACTAGGATTTTGTTATATCTTGAGGATCTTGAGTATCCTCTTTCCATTTTCCCTATTAATTTAATTATTTTTAATATTTTTTACTTCCTTTTGAATGGTAATAGGGAGTTGTCTAAGTGCATACCAAGCACTCAATCCGAACTTGAACAATCCGTCATTAGCAACAATGTTTGCATACTTATTTTCTTCTCTATATGTGTGGATTATTATAAAATTTGGATCCTTGTTACTTGTGCTAATATCAAATTCTTTCTTCAAATTAATCTCCAAAATACATCATGGATTTTTCAAATCTCCAACACTAAACTCACGATATTTCCTTTCCTCTTATGTCTCCCCACCTACACCACTCATATCCCATAACTAGGTCTCAAATCCTTAAAGAATCATATCCATATTATTAATGTTACTATTATGACTATAAAACTTCAAAATTTATGAGCTTTAATATTGATCAATTATGTCATGTGTAACTCAAATTAAAACATGATTTGATCTATTTTTTAAACATATCCATATAAAATTCTGTAAATTCTTTCTTGTGTATTAACAAATGTGTAGAATATTTCTCCTACTCCAAGCTTATGATTTCAATCTTATTTGGTTCTTCAAAAATATTTTCCTGTTTTTTATTTTTATTATAAGGCACAAGAGTTGAGCAAAGGAGGAATGAAGGGTGTAAAATCATATCCACAACCATGTTAACTTCAATCATGAGTCCAACTACAATAAATGTAGTCCTAAGGATAAATTTATGAAGATATTTTTCATTTGTAACATAGTGGAACAAGCTATAGTGCATGATATGGGTGATCCCACAATATTGGTTTACAATTTTTGATCAAACTAGACATTGAACTAATTTTTTTAACTAAATCTTCACTTTTAGGCAGCTATAACAGCTAAACTGTGAGGAATTTGAAGATGACGCAAAATAGTGATTTGTGACATTTTATCTGTAGATTCTAAATATATTGTTTTCAAATTTCTGGAATCAGATTGCACTTCTTTTTCCATCTCCTTCAAAAAATATTTTTTATCAGTAAACACCATTTTTAAGGAGTGATGCTCACTGTATACAACATAACTTTTTTCCTATGAAGGATAAAATTCTATTTTTTTCAAATTTAGATTTGTAACTATGATATCTAACCAGTTCATTTGGTTTCATAGTGTTTTATTGAATATTTTTTCCTTAATCAAGTTTCAAAGTCAAACCAATTACAATTCAGACATAGGCGGACCATATACAACATAATTTTTTTTGTATGTATTGAAATTCAATTTTTTTTACTGGATCAAGGACATCAATACCTACCCTAAACATATTTTTAGAATTGTATTTTGATAATATGATATTTTTCCACATGTACAGAACAAAGAGCTTGTTTTTTGGTGAAAAACCTATGTTTAATCAAACTAAAAAAAAATACATAATAAAACCAAAACATATTAAAATTATATTCAATGGATATCTCATTTCAAGGAATAACATCTTCCAGTTGGGTTTGTGAAGTCTCCTCCATTTTCATCCTCAACCCAAGCTTTGAAGGGAAAAAATTTGTAGAGATTTGGTAGAAGAGGAGGGGAAAGGGGAAAAAGGGGGGTTCGAATGGACCCAGGTTCAAGCAAACCCCCCTTGGGAGTTCTCTAGGACTAGGGTTTGAATGAACCTTGGTTGAAGCGAACCACCCATTTTATTGAGTTTTCCATTTTCTTCATTATAAAAAAATTCTAAAAAGGTGGGTCCCATCATTTAATAGGGTTCACTCGAACTAGGGTCCATTCAAACCCCTTTTGGGTCCATTCGAACACCCTAGTTCATGCAAACCCCCAAAAAGCAATTTTTTTCATGGGATCATATTTGCAATTTTCCTTCCTCACTGGAATTATAAACTAGTATTCTGGGATCACTCATATGTAGGAAGCATGCATTTACAAAAAATGCATGCTTTACAAGTTGTATGAAAAGATGGAGTACTACATATCCTATGTGATTCACCAACATGTGGTTCAAGTCAAATATCACATTTACTGCCATAATTATAATCCTCCTCAATATTTCATCCATTAAAAGGGTGATCACAAGCATGATTAGTCACCTTTTCCAAGGGTTGCAAACACTTTGGCTCTTGCACAATAAACATTAAAGGATTGGGCTAAACAAGTTATTAGGAAAAGTACTATATATCGATCCCCCTAGACCTTGGGTGGATCAAATGTAACTTTGATGGATGTTCAAAAGGGAATCCAGGCTTGGCAGGGGTTGGTGGGGTTGTAAGAAATGATCATGGTATCTATTTGGCTAGATACAACAAGGGCCTAGGAACATCAACAAATAATTTGGTGGAGGCTTATGCTACATTGATAGGAATAGGTTATCTTAAAGATAATGGTAACACAAAGGTTATTATGAAGGGTGATTCCAAATGAATAATTGACTATTTAAATAATAAAGCAGAGGCCCCTTGGGAGATAAAAGATCTATTAGATGATTGCAAAAATATGTTGCAATATTTTCAAAGTTGCAAGATATTCCACACCTTTAGGGAGTAGTATGGTTGTCGATGCCTTAGTGAATTTTGGCTTTAGGAAGGAGGCTTTAAATTATTGGGACTTCTCCAATTTATCAAACCAAATTAATGAAATTATTGGTAAGGATAGAGTAGGGGATTCAAATTATCATGGAAAAAATGGTAATAATTAAAAAGAGAAGCTTGAAGTGTTGTCTAGTTGTCAAGTTGGTTGTCATCGTTCTTGGGTGGCAATTGGGCAGGCTAATAAGATGGATTGGCAAGTACAATTTTAAAGGAGGTGGTATACCAGATATGAAAGATTTAAATAGAATGGGGTGGAAAGGATATATTATTTTGGAAACCCCGTGTTTTAAAAAGAAAGGTGTTAATGATGATATAGGGATCATTATTCACATCTCAAAAAATATTGTGTTTGATTTTGGAAAAGACATTTTGACTTGTGTTTTTGCCGATGTGAAGGAAGGTAATAAAAAAAGAGTAATCATGGCTCATAAAGGTGGTAGAGTCGTTAGTATTCATTATGATAGGACCCAAAAATATGATATTTGTATGTGTTATTTCAAATGGGAAGTGATTTACTTCATTCTGATATGTTATTAAATATAGGTTACAGATTCAAAAATGAAAAAAAATGTCATTGTTTGCATTAAGTTCAAATTGGTCAAATTTAGTGAATTGTTGGAAAACCAAAATTAGCATTAAAAACATGTCATTTTCTGTATCTTGCATTCAAAAATTAGAAAATATTCTTATAGTATATCTGGAAATTTGCATAAAAATTCATCATGGACATGTGTATGGGTAATATATGGAAAACCTTAAGATCTTTGGTAGATGTTTCAAGTTGTGTGTTTGGTGAGGACCCTATTGAAATTGAGACTATTAATGAACCTTCACCTCCTAATGAATGTCCCCATGAAGTGGAATCTTAGGTCAAGATGAAGATAACATGCAAAAATTCATACAAGACTCCTTATAAAACCTCGAGTATAATGCATCCTTTTATCCATCCATGCAAACACCACCTGTAATCCCATCACTTAATATGTTCAAACTCTTACATCCTGAAATGGAAGAGAAAAACAAGCCTCAACCGTCAATCATTAATGAACTTGATCACAAGGAAAGTAATGATAATATTCTATCTTATGTTTATCGAGTTACTAATACACCCATTAACCTAGAAGCGAGTTATGGTCAAGTATTTAAGATCTTAAGAAAGAAAATATGTGACATAACCAATGAGCATGAAATTCACAACCTGATAGAGAAAATACCATACAAGGATACCAATTGGTTAGGATATCAAGATCTTCCCCCCTTGTACATCTCCCAAGGGAAATGGTGTTCTCTTTCACAAGATCATATCAAGAGATCAATTAATACCTCACAAGTATGATAGGGTCACCATAGATCCTCCTTCCCACCTCCACTTCAACAAATTTCCCAAATATAAGCCATATAAGATTAAGGAATTTCCATTCTTACACACTACAATAGAGACTAAATGAAAAATGGAACAACTCCTCCATCTAGGATTGATTTACTTGCCACCCATCAAAGAAAACAAAAAAGAAACATTTAAGTACAAACATGAATTAATGTGCATTTCATAGAACTCTTGGGTATCTTACTGATGAGTGTCATCTTTTACAATGATTGTTACATGAAAATGATGTTATTGGTGTAATTAACTAAAATGCATGCACTTTGCTCCTAGCCATGTGATAGTTGTAGGATCATAACATGCTTACTATTACATGTTTTACAATAACTACAAATCATTTCTATATTGCAAGGAGAAAATTCTCATCACCCATCTTAATTCATCCTTGTCCTACACTTAGTGGGTACAAGGAGTTAGATAGCCTTGTCCTAGTTTGACACTTGTCATTGTCCATTTGGCTAGTTGTTTTCCTCTTGCATATGATGAACAATATTGGAATATGAATGACTTGATATAGGTTGACTCGAATGTGCCATACTAGTCTTTGTATTCAAGTTATTTGTGGTTACATGTGTGTAATGTCATCATCACCCATACTGTGTTGCTTGGTGTGTCTTTGTGAGCCTACTTTGGATGACCCTTGTCACTCTGTTGGTGCGAGAATACAAAGGAAGCAAATCTGTTGTGATATTGTTCTATTTGTATGTACTTTCTTCTATATGTCATAAACCTTTATCTTTTGTCTTGTGTTTTCCTTTTGGGGATGAATGCAAGGCATTGAAACATTTAGGTGTCTTCCATGTTGACCCAAAAGCTTTCCTTTGTTTTCTCTCTCTATGTGTCATTCTTTCTTTGTGCTCATCATTCCATGAGTTATTTGGGGAATTATGACAGTTCCAAGGTTGACTATATCACTTCAACAACAAAAAATGCTAACCCTAGATCCATGGATCTATTATGTGTTATCTTAGGATTGCATATGGGGGGAAACCCTCCTTTCCATGACATAGCTCTATTTAGAAAAATATGTTTTACATAGAGATTTTTGAATAAAGCTCTCATGTATTGGCATTTATTGCATGTTCTACTTTAAAGTAATTTCTCATAGTGTGGTTTTTAGAAATTTCTTTAAAGTGGGGGAATACACATCCCCACTCATTGTATACTTCAAAGTGTGGTCTTCTTACTTCACATGATGTGTCTTCTTGGTTGTGTCATTGGGTTCGATGTCCTTCAAGATTGTAACCTTTCTTGGCATATGATATTCCTCTTAGTGTTAATGCTACAGATTACATTCCCTAAGTTGTGAATCTTTTATCCTCTACTTGTCTTCTCTCGGAGACATTAGACATGATGTTCCCTAAGGTGAGACCTTTCATGAGCTAGCAATACCCCTTTGAATTTCCTATTGCATGAATCAAGGCTACCAAGCATAACACAACTTGCTTGCTAGTGGAGCCTTTATGCTTTTCACAACCACCAAGCGTAACACAAATTTCTTTCCAATGAAGCCTTTCTCATGAGTGCCTAGGAGCATAGCACAACTTGCTAGCCTTGTGACTTGTGACCATTTATGTGGTACCTTATCAAAGTTACCAAGAGGTATAACTTTGGTATGGTTAGTACAATGGGAGCCTATATACTTGGCATGAATTTACCATTAGCCACTTTTTTGGAATCGCCTAGTGGAAAACAAATTTCACTAGCCCATGTGAATACATTTTGTTTGCATAGTGGACAGTGGGTTTCAAATTTTAAACATTTTTGGAAAAACAACTAAGGCTTGGTCCATACTGATTGGAAAAATAATCGAGACTTGGTCCATCCTCTCTTTTCTCTCATTTTCAAATTGTATGCTTGTGTATCTTGTCTTTCCACTAAATATTTAACATATGCATGTGTCTCTTTGTGCCTTTTTGGGTGAAAGGTGGAAAATTGTGTGCTTTCCCCACCTTTAGGGTTTAGGACCTAAAAGGGGCAATTTTCACTAACTTTCACTCAAGAACAAACCCTTGAGATCTCAATACAAAAGAGAAAGATATCTTGCAAGAGGGTTGTCCTAGGGGCTAAATATGATCTAATGAGGGGTTCACGACCAAGTCTAGGCTTGGAAAAGACAAAAAAATGCAAGATGTAATGCAAAAGCCTAATTGAATGCAAACTTTAATTGAATGACCTAGAAATGCAAATGAAACAACACAAAAAACTACAAAAAATAATGTGTGCACTTGGGAATCCAAAGAAGGTTGAATGGAGGTCTGAATCATTGGAATTTCTACTTTCAAAGATGATTAGGACTCATTCACCAAGGTGGGTGAATTAGTCCTATTTCTGGGAAACTGTGTAGGAACTGGAATCTGCCCAAAGGGTATCTTATTCTCTAAAAACCAAAAATCTAGCTAGAACTGGGACTCATTTGCCAAAAGTGACGAATTAGTCGAGTTGGGCTTTTCTAAAGCTTCAAAGGTTGATCCTTCTCTTCTTTGTCTGCTTTGTCCTTCCTGATTGGTTTCTGGATCTAAATATCTGATTTGCAACCTGTAGGTCTTCTCCAATGTTCTCCAAGGCTTGATGACAACTTTGAATGATTTGTAACTTTTCTCCAATCTCGCTCCTTAGGAAATATGCAGCCTAAACCTACAAATCACACACAAAGGAGAGGGGAAAATGTTGTTGGGTTAGTGGATGGGGGTTTTCCTTGGTCAAACCCCTTGTTGGTAATTAAACCTTGAAATGAAAGCAAATAGGAATGGGGAATGATGAATGAAGAAAAGACATTGTTGCAACTCACCAAACCCTAGCAATAAGGTGTTGTAAATGTGCTTGAGATGGATACAATGGATGTGGTTCTTGAATCTTGCTTGAATGATATTGATCTTGAATGAAACACTTGGTTGTATCATAAACCCTACATTACAAAATTGTTACACAATAACAAACATGACATATGAAATCCTTGACATGATGATTGATGCTTGAAGAATTCTCTAAAATGCTTGATAATTTTCCCTTGAATGATCTTGAATGCTCTTTTGAATGCTTGAATGCTCTTGTGAACTCTCTTGAATGCTAAGTGAAAATATGAGTGAAAGAACCTTGTATTTATACTCAATTATGTAAAATTCTTGAAATTACAACTCTAAAAGCCAACAATAGATCTAGGATAATAAAATATTGCCAAAATTTTGAATTAAATTTGATTTTGGGCCACACAGGACTCATTCGCCCAAGGTGGTGAATGAGTCCCATCAGACATAATGTATGGGACCAAAAACCAAAAGTGCCTAGAAATGTGTGAAAATAGTTTTGGGCCCAAAAGATACAGGTGTGACCCATTCGTCCAAGGTGGCGAATGAGTACCAAATCACTAAATCTAGACCACATGAGCTAGAAACACATGAATTATAATTGGTGTTGGGATTATCCTCGAAAAGATGCAATAAATGAAGCTTGTGGATGAAAAATAGAGCCAATTAAAGCATAAGAAAGCCCAATTATTAATGATAAGCCTAGAGAAGTTTGAAAGTGTGTCACAACACTTTACAACACTCCAAATAAGGCAAGATTAAGGTTAATTTTGATTAAAAAAAGGTTCATTAGGTTTAGTTATTTAATCAAACCTTAGAAGAGTGTGAAAGTGAGTTACAACACTCCATTAGTTCACAAGGGTCTAAGACCTAATGTGAATGTTTCAACCACATTACAACACTAAATCAAGGAAACATTAAGCCTAAATTCACAAGGAGGGCCCAAACAATTGTGAAAATGTCCTCGACGACATTTTTTGACACTATAGTTGGTTTACCATGAGATCTTAGATCTTGGGGGCTTGACCATCCTTGAATTTTGTTGTATTATTTTTCCAATAGTTGTACAATTAGACCTCTCTTGATGCCTTTTTGACTACTTTAGGGTGAGTTTGATGTAGGGCTCATCCTCTCACTAAAGTGGGGGATAAATGTAGTGTTAGAAAATGTACTCCTTTACATTTTCACACTATTTTTGGGTCCCTTAATTAATTAGACTTAATTAAGCTTCTAATTGGCCCAATTATGCATTTACAAGCCTAATTAATTGTAATTTTTGAAAGGGAATCAATATTTAATTAATGCAATTATCATTTTTAACACCCCGAAATGAATGGGTCCTAGCAATTTAGGTCAAGACCCATTTTCCCTAGGGTGAATCGGTCCCCTTTAATTGCTAACTTCAAAATTTTAATATGTTTTTGGAGGCATTTTTATGATCTAAATTCAAATTTCAAATGTCAGCTTGTAATGTTTAATTTTTGGGAAATTAGAAAATTACCTATAAATACAAGGTCTTTTTACCAATTCAAATCCTAGAATCAAGAGGTGAACTTTCATATGAGTTAAGATTATTGTCAAAGGTGTTCAAGAGTAGATTTCTTAGTCATTTTTTGTAGCATTCAATATCTCAAGCATCATGTCAAAGTTATCTTGATTCATGCATGTTTTTGGAGCTAACATTGTGATGTAAGTTTCAAGCATTCAAGTCAAGATTCAAGCATCAAGATCACATCATCCAATCAAGCCATTTCATGAAAGATAAAGACCTTGGAGAGATGTATTAATTTTTAGTCCTTCATGGATCTCCATTCAAGGGTTTGGTGAGTTGCAACATAGCAAGTGTTCATTAATCAGTCCTTTCATGTTTCATTATTTGATTTCAAGGTTTAATTACCAAAATGGGGTTTGATAAAGGAAAACCCCCATTCACAAAAAAAAAAAACAATTTCCATCTTGTGTGTGTTGTAGATCTTAGGTTGAAGAAGGATTAAAGATTCATCAAAAGTGCAATTTTGCAAAGTCGTCAAAGTTGTCAACATGATCATTAAGCCAAAAAAATGCACTTTCAGAATGTAATTCCGAATTTATGGTTGTAAAACATGGAGGAATTGGGAGTGAAAATCTAGGAGCAAAAGACTATGAAAGTATATTTTAAACCCCTAAAGCAAGAACCATTCACTCTAGGGTGAATCTATCCTAGGAGGACACTCAGTAGAGGCTTTTGGTGACAAGTGCATAAATTCATAACCTTCTTAGATCTATTGGAAATTTTTGTATTCTATTAGATTAAGGTTTTAAATTGATGATTCATGTGTTGCATTGGATAATTGCATTCATTTGGTATTTTTGATTTATCTCCAAAAAGTACATTTTAGGATGATTTATCCCATCCTCAGCCATAAAGAAAACAACAAGATCTTCATCAAAGTTGACTCATCTAAGGGTTGAAATTCAATCTTTCCCTAGGGGATCTCTTTTTCCTAATGAAATAGGGAATTGTAGGTGCATACCCCCATTCAAAACCATCGCCCACATTTTCCTCTATTTTAGATAGTTTTATGAAAAGATAGGCAACAAGCTATGCAAGCCAAATATTTAGCTCAACAAATGAGATTCATTTTGCTCATGATTTATGTTAAATCTCAATGATTTAAGATTTGTACATGATCTCAAGAAACAAGAATCCAACCCAAACCCAAGGTCAAGGCATAAAGTTACCCCAACTAGGCTTGAAGGAAAATTGACATGGATAAAAGACATGGAAACAATAGACATGAAAAAACAAGCCATGGAAGACAAGGAAAAGGGCATGCACATGGCTAATGATAGGTGAATGAGATGAAAATGAGTGGGTTAAATGGAATTCGTATGCAACAATGAGACTAGCATGTACAAACTACTAGGATAGCCTAAGGGTTAAGCATAAAAAATCTTAAGATGGTTGCTATTAATAGGTTCTTCCAAAGGTTCTTCAAGTGTAGCAAGTTTATAAGCTCCAGAACCATAATTTACAATAATAATGAAGGGTCCCAACCAATTAGGTTCAAACTTTCCTTTCTTATATCTATCTTGTTGTAGTGTATAAAAATGTATCCCTTTTACATTTTCACACTTAATTTGGAATTAATGTTAAAATGGATTTAATTATGCCTTAATTTAGTGTTGTAATATGTATTTTACATATTTGCATTATGTTTAGGGCCCTATTAATTAATTTGAACTTAATTTTTCCTTAATTTAGTGTTGTAAAATATATTTATTACACGTTCACACTTATTTAGGGCTCCTTTAATTAATTGAGCTTAATTATGCCTTAATTGGCCCCTTTAATTCAAATCCAAGCCTATTTTATTACATTTTCCGAAGAGGAAACTGTTGAACAAGAAAACTGAGAGGGGAGGTGAATCAGTTGTAGCAATTTTTAACCTTTAAAACTTTCACCAAAAGTTAGATTTACATGCATTCACTAAACCTTTACTCTACTAATATGTTTGATTGTTAAGTGTAGACACAAAAAATGAAAGAAGTAAAACCATGCATACAATAACACCACATTTACATGGAAAACCTAATAAGGGAAAAACCATGTTGAGGATTAGCTCACAACATAAGAAATTCCAAAATTGAATACAAAGGCTCACTACCAGAAAAGATCACTACCAAGACAAGACTCACTGTTCAATGAGGGTTCAATACCTAGAGGGCTCACTACCATAGAATTACAAAGAAGATAGAAGAGGATTGTTACATAGAGAAACACTTCTCAATGTAATGGAGATTCCACCATAATTGCTCACACAGTCTCGCAGTCTCACATGAAAGATGTCGGATGCCTTAAACTCATTGCCTTCAGAACCCTAACATGAAATTCACACTACTCTGCTCAAATTCACATATCAAATTTATATCTCGCATCTATCTTGCATCTATATTATCATTCACCAACATCTCAACTTTCATTTATACTGTATTCAACTTTGAAACCCTTCCAAGGTCGACCATACACGATTTGCATTTACAAATTCAAATTAGGTCGATGCCAAAACATTCTACAATGGAATTATAATGAATGCAACCCAAACACATACTTAATGATGACCTAAATGAGTCCCAACATGCCTCAACACGCTTCCATAAAATTCGTATGCAGTGTTTAACACAAGATTGACCAACACCTGTGTAAAACACATAAAAAAATTAGGCACATGCATCCTTAACTCATTCTAATCTTTTCAGACAACAAATTTCACTTGAACATGTCATTATCAAATTATTCTTAGAACTGCATGTCATTAAACCAAAATTCAAAGAAATTTAGAGGAATTACATTTCTCCCAAACCACATCTAGACACACTGAAATGCATAGTTCACATACTGGTGAAAATATCTCACATTGTACAATGATCCAGAAGCCCAAATTCTAGATATAGCAACTAAAAACAACCATAAACAATATTTTAGAATCACACAAGCATAGAAGCAATACGGAGCACATCCTAGAGCATACACAAAATACCTTCAAACCTTCTTTATTACAATTTTGTCAATATCCTCAACATATATAGCCAATAACCAACTATCTTGACAGTAATGACAATAGGAACTAGTTGACTTGAATAACAACACCTTCATATTTCCAACAATGTCCCCCTTTGTCATTGATGGCAACACATGATGTGAAAAACCATCAAACACAACACAAATGCTTTGAACCATCAATCTCCTAATTTATTTTACTTTCTCTCCCCTTGTGTAGATAATGTTTTCTTCATGATACTTTCTCTTCCTTTGACATCATTGGAAAAGGAAAAACATATTTTACATTGTTCTCCTCCTTTGTCACTGATAAAATTACTAGTACTGAATACCCCCCCTTAGGAGTACACCCAATCAATTGCACAATGACAACACAAGACAATACCTGCTCCCCCTTAGAGGTAGCCACCAAACATCAATCCAAAAGAAAGATAGATCCATAGATCCACTAGACTAATGCATCTCCATATGCATCTAGTTAAAGAAAGAAGGAGCAATAACCCCTAACTTCTCCTAGAGATACTCAAAAGTATCTTTAGGAAGAGCCTTAGTAAATATGTCAGAAATATGATCAAACTTTATTTCATTCTCCAAAACCTTCTCTGTAAAAAAGTGATACCTAATAGATATATGCTTTTTCCTCGAGTGCATCACTGGATCCTTTGAAATATTAAGTGTACTTGTATTATCATAGAAAATAGAGATGGGATCATAAAAAATTACTCTGGTGTCCTTCAATTTTTGTCTCATCTATAAAACTTGTGTGCAACAAGATGTTACAGTAGTATAGTTAGCTTCTGCAGTGGATAAGGAAATTTAATCTTGATTTTTTCTTAACCATGACACCAATTTTCATTTGAGAAAGAATGCATCGCCACTTGTACTTTTTCTATCTTCAATGCAACCTACCCAATCTGCATCTGTATAAGCACTTAGTGTAAAATCAATATCCCTAGGATACCATAAGCCATAATTTGGAGTACCATTTAGATATTTGAATATACTCTTGACATCTGCAACATGTGTTTCTATAGGATCCTCTTGAAATCTAGCCACAAGATAGAATGCATGCATGATATCTGATCTGGTAGCAATTAAATACAGTAGTCCTCCAATCATTGATCTATATTTACTTTGATCAACCTCAGGTGAATCATCATTCTTACTCAATTTGCAGCCAGTAACTATAGGAGTGCATACCAGTTTGGAACCATCCATCTCAAATTTCTTCAACATTTCTTTTGCATACTTTGATTGTGAAATAAAAATCCCTTTGTTTGTTTGATTGATTTGTGGTCCAAGGAAGAAATTCATCTCACCAAACATGGACATCTCAAACTATTTTTGCATCTCTTCAACAAACATCTTACACATAGTTTCATTTCCTCCAAAAATAATGTCATCCACATACACAACTACTATCAAGATCTTTTCATTTTTGTTGGATGCTACGACTGCACTGCTGATATGTGGTTGTCATTGATGTCAACACTATTAGCATTGATCGTATTGGAAGTTGGATATGTCAAGGATATTGAGAAAATTGTTAAAGGAAGGGTTGCAGGTTGCTGTGTATCAGTGAAGGTCATGAAGGTGCTTTGATGTGTACATTGATGTTCGGCTGTTGCGGAAAAAGGACTTGAAGTTGAGTATATCTAGTCTATCCAATAGAAGTTTCAAAGGTACGCATGTGTATCTCTAAAAAATTATGTTTGATTAGGTTAGAATTGATAAATCTAAAAATCAAAAGAAAATAATGGAGTGCAAAGGAGAAAACATGAAAATAAATAAAACAATGTTACCCAAATCTTCAATCTCCATGGTTGACCTCCATTACACCTTCTAGCTTATTGCAAGTTGAAGAGTGCCCTTAGATTCTTCGGGCAACTTAAGACTATGCCATGTCCTACACAAGTGTTGAAGGATTTTTCTATGCAAAATGACTCTAAATGACTAAAAGAAGCTCTAAGTATGTGTAAAAATGGATGAAAACAAGAAAGCCAGAAAGTTTACATGAATGCTTGAGAGAAGAGGAAGAAGAAGAAGCCCAAATGAATTCAAATTTGCCATTTTATAAGAAAAGGTAATTTTGAATGGATGGATGAGATTGAAGGTCGAATTAACGGTCCAAAATTGATGCACCAATAATATGCCATGCATGGAAAAAACTATGACACTGACAACTATGATAGACATGCAAGACATGCAGGCTATGACAGACATGTAGACTATGACATGAAATAATGACAGGGTATCTTTGAACAAGTGGAGGTGCATAAATTATTTATTTTAAATTATTTATTCAAAATGGAGGAAAATGACAAGTGGCAAATAAATAATTTATCCAAATTATTTATTTAGATAAAATGAAAAGAAGAGCATTTAATTAAATTTATTAATTTAATTAAACGAAGAGATGAAAATTAGACCTTAAATAATTAATTTAGATTAATTATTTAATAGGGAAGGTGGCATGGGATAGTTAAATGATTTTAATAATTATTTAACTATAGAAGAATTAAAGAACCATGAATAGATAAATATTTGATGGTAATTATTTAACTATAGATGAAAGATGGAAAAATAATTAAATAAATAATAATTCATTTAACTATTGAAGAAGAGGGAGAAATTAGTGACACAATTAGTTTGTTTAATTGGTCAGGATAGAATAAAGATTAGAAAGTGAATTAATTAAATAATTATTAAAAATGATTTAATTAATAGAGGAATATAATCAAGCATAATTGAATAACCAAAATTATTCATTTATCGAAGGACGAGGATGAAGAAAAATGATGCTCAAAGGCTTAGGACATTTTTATTTGTCTAAATTTTGCCCCTCTTTGTCATAATGCAGCCTGTCGCATTGTGACAAAGAAAAATAAGTCAGATTCATGCCCCAGTGCAAAATAAGATGAGGAAGAATGAGGAGGAGGGTAGCGATATGCCCCCTCGAGAGGACAGATGGGTTCCAAGAACACGGGTGTGCTCTCAAAATTGATGAGAAGACTAGAATATGAAGAGACAAAGAAATACTAGTGCAAAAGATATGGATAATGGTATGGATTCCATTCCTATATGATATTATCTTGAGAGAAGATGACAAGGCAGAAGGAGATGCATGCTAGTAAGATGAAAAAAATCCTTCAACGCATTGTCGTAGGACTACTAATTGTTGCTCTTAATCATCATTGGGCAGATTGTCATGATGGCCAACAAACACCATGATATGACGTAGATCAAGGTGTGCAAGGTTGCACCATCACATAAGACAAGTAGTCACAGACAAGGATGATCATGACTCATACTAAGAACGCTATTGCCCCAGTCTCTTTGTCATAATCAACCACAAGCAGAAAAGACCAAAAGGACAATTCATGAAATGTCATTGCTTCTCTAAATCATGTTCCTAGGACATCCTTGAGAAACTAGTAGCATGATTTCCATAATACCAAAAATAGAGCCCTTATCATGATACATCGCTATTTTTCTAAATCCCATAATCAGGACCTCGCTGAGAAACTAGTAATCATGTGTGTCAACAAGTTAAGACACACGTCATGATACATCACTGCTTCTCTAATTCTTGTTGTTGGGATCTCGCTAAAAAACTAGTAACATGATAAAAATATAAAAATAAATAAAAAAATCAAAGACAAGATAAGACAATCATGATACGCCATTGCTTTTCTAAATCTTGTTGTCAGGATCTCGCTGAAAAACTAGTAACATGATGAAAGCCAAAAGACAAGATAAGACAATCATGATACGTCGCTGCTTTTCTAAATCCTATTGTCAGGATCTCGCTGAAAAACTAGTAACATGATGAACGCCAAAAGACAAGATAAGACAATCATGATACATTGTTGCTTTCTAAATCCTGTTGTCAGGATCTCGCTGAAAAACTAGTAACATGATAAAAAGCAAAAAGACAAGTGCTAAGTGCTTTCCAAGTGTGTCTGGATGTTGAGTGTTTTGATGTTAAGATGTCAGGTTTGATGATGTCGAGATGCCAAGGTGTCATGTTTTGACGATGCCAAGATGATGAAATGCCAAAGATTGTCAAATTTAGGAAGGACACATCCTAAGGCATAAATGATAAGGGTTGTTCTTCAGAAGGACACATCTGAAAGAACATTGATGTCAAGAGGAGTGATCCTTAAATGTCAAGAGGATTGCTCAAAATGTTAGATGATGATGATGAAGCCTAGAAAGGACACATACTAGGGCATGATTAAATGACAGGCTACCCTTTAGAAGGACACATCTGAAGAGTAATTAAGATTTGACTGGCTTGACTAAGTTTGACTGAGATTGACCAATTTTGATATGTCAAGATGATTGTCATGTTCTGTTGACATAGTGTCGAGGTTACTTGGGTAGATTGTTCATTCAAATTTAAAGACTATTTCATGTGTGTGCAAAATTTTTTCAATGAACCCTAATGGAATGACTTAGTGTAGCCTCGGGGGCCCATTGACATATGGCCTTGCCTACGTCATGCACTTAGAGACCTCGTAGTTCAACACGACCAAAGAATTTGTCTTGTTGATGAAAGATTGAGTCATGATTTATTTTGACAAACCTAATAGGACTGACCTAATGTTTTGGTGGCTTGAAGATGAGCCTTGCCTACATAGCAAATGCATAGAGACAATGTAGTTTGACAATGACAGACTAATCAAGACTTGAATTGACATGACTATGTTGATTGTCATGACTCAATTTTTTGGAATTTTTGTGTTTTTTTAAGGATGTTTTTCAAATTTTTATGTCTTTTTTAAGAACATTTTCTAATTTTTAGGTCTTTTTTAGGACATTTTTTGATTTTTAAGTCTTTTTTTAGGACATTTTTTTATTTTTAGGTCTTTTTTCAGGAAATTTTCTGATTTTTAGGTCTTTTTGAATGGTTTAAGAGGATCACTACAAATGCATGTGACTGATGCCTACACATGAGAATCCAAGGACAAACATGATTGTGCCCCTAGTCAAGCTGAATACCAATTGATAAGTGATGACAACGTTGTTTAATGTGGGAAGGACGCATCCCGAAACAACATGAGGATGACAATCATGTGACGAAAGTATCAAGGTCTGCAGTCGGGCCAAGAACAAATTAAAGTAATGTTTTAGATAATGTGCTTGTATGGATGAAACTCATTGCATTTGGAATGACTTGGTTAGGATTAGAAGGGATGATGAAGTATCCTTAGATCATTTGACAAGGGAAAGTCAAGATAGGTGACCTACATGAAAGGGTGAGAGGTGGCCTTGGTAAAGGACGAGAGACATGAGACTAAGGGAATTGTCATATGATTTTCTAGGACTATGTTGTATAGGGATAATGATGGAAATGACATAATAGTTTGTGACAAAAGGATTGGCATGTCTAGAGTTTTCCCCAAAGCATGATTTATGTGTGCCAATTTTATGTCAAGACCAAGGTAGGTGGGAAAATGGGTGGGGGAATGATATGGATTAAATGGATGAATGGAAATGTCATGAGGAAAGGCATGGGAAATGAAACGACTTGCCCTCAAGTGTAATGGTCCACATAGACAATTTATTTTACACATGATGCCTGTTTGCCAAGTTTTCATCATGGTACTTATCCAGGGCACCTTTTTTCCAGGTTTTCACCATTGGATGGAAATTTTCTCTTTACTATTTTCTTGACTTTTTGATTTTTTTGGTGTCACCAGGACATCTGTTTGCTAGGTTTTCATCGAGGTGACAATTTTTTTGTATTTTTGATATTTTAGGATGACCTTGATGCCTTAACTAAAGCTGTTGATGGTGTCGATGTAGAGACTGATGCCATAATATGCCAATAATGACCTTTCTAAAGTAGCTGCCTTGTCAGGATCATAGCACTTACATACAACTAATTGATGTCATCATGATCCTTTTCAATACTAGAGTTGGCCTTATCAAAATATGCACATCACAATAGAGTGCCACAAGAGTCCTTGTGATAAAGAGTTGCTGCCAAGATGTGACGGATTTGTGACGTGAGATTTTTAGACTTTAGGTGAGATGTAGGAGTATGACGAATGATGGTAGACATGGATGGATTGTTTGGACATTTAGATGGACCACTTTTTATCTTCCAAACTTGGGATGGTGGATGATGGATTTTGGATGGATGGCATTTGGAACCAACACCTTTAGATGCCTTGCTTGATGACCATTTTGAAGGAGGTGGACATGTTTTATATGTGGGAGTCCTCTTGTCTTGTGGCTCCACATTGTGATTGACTTTTTCTTTTGACATATTTTCTTTGCTTGATCCACTTGTCTTTGGGATCTATTTTAATTTCATTTGTCCACTTGTCTTTTTGTCTAATTCGATGGCCTTTGACATTTGATTTTTGACTTTGTAAGGCTTTTGTTTTTGTTGGTTCCAAAGGGAAGGTTTAAGATGTTGAGAATGATGGTTTATGGTGTGGGTGGATGGGGTGTTGGCAGCAATCTTATGACAAGGATTTCTCATAGACTCTATTTTGATGTTTGTATTTAACAAGGTTTCCCCCAGTATCAAGGAGGTTCCACTGACATCATTTGATTTACTAATTGAAGAATAGCCAAGACCTTGATGTCTGTAATTTTCTTGAAGTTGTATTGGTTCTTGAATGCCTTGCTCATGTATGCCTAGTCCTTTTCCTTGATATTGCATGCTTTGACAATTTTTGTTTGCTGTGGGGTATTTATTGTTTTGAAAGCAAGATGCTAACCCATCATGATGTATGTGGACACTGTTACCTAGAATGTTTTCATCTGCAAGGAAGCCTGCTCTGACAAAGATAGATGACCCTAGTTGATAAAGTGTCTTAACTTCATTGTCATGTTGGACATATTTCTGACTGATATCTTTGGTTTGATCTTGTGACATGTTAGGTTTAGATGATTCTATTGATGCTTCCAAATCGATGTTGAAGCCATCATTATGGTCAGTGTCATAGAGTCCAGTAAATTCAGCTATAGATTGATCATTTGCAAATATGTCCATAGATGACTCTTATTCTGGAGTAAGATCATCTATGTGTCCCATGGAGGAAAGTGTCTCATTTTGGGAAATGGATATGCCTGGAGTTTGGATAGGGTCAAGTGTTTGATCATGAATGGCATAAAGGTCAAGTAGTGGATCATTTTGGATTTTTTGGTCAATGGTAGGGTCTTGGTCAAAGATGGGGTTGTCATGGATTTGGACTTCTTGGTCAATGGTAGGTGTATTTTGGATGTCATGATTGTCTTGAAGGACTTCTTGAATGGACTTTGAGATAGGGTCATGGGATGGACTACCTTGATCCTGACATGAAGGTGACATTATAAGGTCATGCTTTGGGCTTTCATTTTGACATGTATCCTCAAGTTTAGACAATGGGATTTGACTTTGGACAATGATAGAATTTTCATGACTAAATGTGGCTTGTGAGGGAGTGAATTGAAAAGGATTAATGGATGGACTAGGATAGGACATGAAGACTTGGACTTGACTAGCATGTGAAGGAAAAGGATATGACATGGAGACTTGGACGGTACTAGTATGTGAAGGAATATGATAGGACATGGGGACTTAGACTGGATTAGTTGGTGATGACATAGGATATGACATGAAGACTTGGACTAGATCAGTGTAAGGTTGACTAAAATAGGATGTGGATAATTGGATGGGATTGACCTGGTATGATGTGGAGACTTGACATGAACTGGTAGATAGTTGATAAGGCATGTAGACTTGGACGGGATTGATAGGTGGACTAGAATATGACATGGAGATTTGTAATGGACTAGTGGACAGTTGATTTTTCTTGTCAAGGTTAGGATAAGGGTGATAAGTGGATGTTTGTTGTGAATTAATGGCAGGATTTATGTTAAGTGACTGTTGATGGCAAGGGTAGACAGATGGAGGTCCCAAATTATTTATGTCAAAGCCCCGTGGTAACTTAGCCCCTTGGTCCAAAAGCATGGCTAGATACCTTTGAGGGTCACATAAGACTAATTTTTCTACAAAGGAGGCTATATCAGGATTTTTCATTGCAACTTCTAAGTCTTCTATGTATACTTGTCCATTTTGGTCTCTTTGTATGAATGGTTCAGAAGGATTTCATGATGAAGATGGCATGTTCATGGAAGATTGCATGTTCATGTTTTGAAATGGGTCAGAAAAAGTCCAATGTTGGGATTGAAATCTTGTCCAAAGTTTTCCATTTGTTCTCTATGTCTTTAAAGCCTAGTCTTAACCATAAAAGGGGATTGCTCAAATGAGGATGATAAGAATGAAAACTAAATGCAAGGATGACACTAGCCTATGTTTTTGTCTTTTTGTGTGATAAAGGATGACAATGTAACTAGATGATAATGCAAGTATGCCAAAAGCCAAGGTGACTAGGATGACGATGCAAAGAGATGATAATGCAAGTATGCCAAAAGCCAAGGTGACTAGGATGACGATGTTGACTTGGATGACAATATTGATTAGGAAAATGACAATGTGGACTAGGAAAATTGCAAGGTCAAGGTGAAAAATGAGGACTAATGAGGGAACTAATGCAAGGTTATAGGTTCAAAATGACAACTAGGATGAATGATATTTTTGGATTTTATTTTTTTGGGAATAAAGTATGAAATGCAAGACTATGTTTTTTGGATTTTTTGACAATAAGGGATGCAATATGACAATGTTGTCTAAATAAAATGACTAATGCCAAAGGACAATGAAGACAAGATACTAAGTTTTTTGTGTTTTTGGAGGATATCAATGCAAGGTGATAATGACGCTTTCCTAAGGAAAATGACCAATGCAAGGTGATAAATTGTTAATAAAGGATGTCAAATGTCAAGGTGACAGTGAGGACTAATGTGAAAATGTTGGTTAAGGAAATGACCAATACAAAGTCTAGATGCCAAATGAGGACTATGATGACAATATTTTGGATTTTAAAGATATGCAAGGTGAGGACTAAAATGATTTAAATGTCTAAGGTATGCAAATGCAAAGGTCTAAAATGATTTGGAAGAAGGTTTCCTAACCACCCTATGCTTGATCTATGTCTCAATTTTGGAATATCAAAGGACTTGTTTGAAGGATTAAATGACAAGGACAAATGACAAGTGAATCTTCCTAACTAGACTTTTGAGTCAAAAGGATCTCACAAAAGGACAATGACTAAAGGGGATAATGATGTCTAAGTCCAATGATAACCTAATTTTGAAATTCAATATTTTGCAAAGTGAGGTAAGGTTGTCCTAATCCAAAATATGAAAAATGAGATGAGGACCTAAGTTTTTGGTTTATGACTGAAAGTGATAATGGTGAAGCCTAAGGATGAAGCTAAATATTTGAAAAGATGACCCTATGGTAAGATGCAAGATAAAATGTACAAGGAATGAGAGGTTTGAGCAATTTCATGATTTGGTTTTGACAGAAGACTTATGGAAGAAGATGTTTGATAGCATGCTGAGACTATTGTTTTGATGTTTTATTGAAAAGTCTGAGTTGGCTGATATTTTGTCCAGATTTGTGAATGTTGTGTATATTGTTTGAAAATATAGAAAACGCTTGACAAGAATGATGTTTTGGTGTATGCAAACACACATGAAACAAGTACAATCCTATGGTTAGGCCAGGACAATATTCGCTAGATTCCACATGGGTTTCCCCAACCGCATATTAGTAGCATGTGAATCTAGTAGCATGGCTGCACGGGCTCCCCCTTATAGTGCACTCTCTTCTTAGGCCAACCAAGCTTCCAACCCCCATGAAACTCCCATGGTAGATTGATCACCTCTACTATAGACTGCGAAGATGTGCATGCCTTCACACTGACTGGTGTTGCACTAGCAAATAGAAGGTTTTTGGCTACTACACAAAGGTGTTTAATTTGGGACCCCCATTTGAGTGGCCATACATGGGGTGCAAGATTAAGCTCCATTTAGGAGACACTCCAGCCTGAAGAGGTTAAGCTCAACAGGGTTTTGGGGAGTACTACTTGGTCCGTATGACACATCCGCACTCATAACCCTAGGCTTTCCCTTAGGATTCACATTTATATACGGGTCGAGGGTAGCTTGGCCAAAAAGCTTCATTTCTGGTCTGAGTCGCCTTGGGGTGAGTACTTTTTCCCACCAAGGCAGGCCCAAGTTCTAGAGGTAATAATTGTTTCTCTTACACCTAGGATCGCATGAATGCGCAAGGGGAGAGGACACTTCGATTATTGCATCAAGGTGAAAAAAATTGAAGACACTTGTAAATTTTGGTTACCAAATGATAATGTGAGGAGGACACACAAGACACTTTGTTCTTTTTAAAAGTTTAACTTGAAATATGAAAAGCAAAGTTCATTTTAAACTCATGTCGTAAGAATGCAAGTTCATTTTAACCATATGAGTTTTAATGCATGCTTATGTTCATTTTAGCCTAATGACATGAAAATGAAAGTTGTAATTGTAAATTTTAGGCCCAATGAGTGATTCATGCAAATTTGTTGTTTGTTTTAAGCCCCATGAATGAAATATGCAATTTGTTGTTCATTTTAAGACCAAATGAGTGACATGCAAATTGTGGTTCATTTTATCCTCATGAGTGTAAATGCAATTTTTTGTTCATTTTAAGACCAAATGAGTGACATGCAAATTATGGTTCATTTTATCCTCATGAGTGTAAATGCAATTTGTTGTTCATTTTAAGACCAAATGATTGACATGCAAATTGTGGTTCATTTTATCCTCATGAGTGTAAATGCAATTTGTTGTTGTTGAAAGAAAACACAATTTATTATGCCTAAAGAAATGAAAAATCTTGATTTTTGTTTCTATAGAAACATTTTTTAGACTCCCTCCAAGCTATGCCACATGCTGAAAACAAGAGATTAGTAATTCAAAAAGAAAAGTTTAATGACAACAACACATTAAAACAGCGATAACTTTCTCAAAACTTAACAAAATTTTAAATTGTTTGAATCCATGAAAAGCTAAAAATAAAACCTTCAAAACCCATAAAGTATTTTTCCAAGATTCTGCACAAAAAAAATGTTATAGACAAAAGAAAACCCGGGTTTTAAAAGCTAGATAAAAAAACAACAAATACTAAAACAACCATAACTTTCTCAAATCTTAATGAAATTTTAAACCATTTGAAGTTTCAAAAAGCTAAGAACAAGGCATAAAAAATCAAGATAATCATTTTTAAAGATTAAATGAGTCCATTTTTCTGTTCTCAAAAGAAGATGACGAGATTTCATAGGAATTTTTGGTTGTAACCTGCAAAACAACAAAAACAAACAAGAAAACAAAGCAAATTTCACTGCAAAATTGTAAGATTCACATCAGGTTCACCAAATGTATCTCTGGAAATTTATGTTTGATTAGGTTAGAATTGATAAATCTAAAAATCCAAAGAAAATAATGGGGTGCAAAGGAGAAAACATGAAAATAAATAAAACAAAGTTACCCAAATCTTCAATCTCCATGGCTGACCTCCATTACACCTTCTAGCTTGTTGCAAGTTGAAGAGTTCCCTTAGATTCTTTGAGCAACTTAAGACTATGCCATGTCGTACACAAGTGTTGAAGGATTTTTCTATGCAAAATGACTCTAAATGACTAAGAGAAGCTCTAAGTATGTGTAAAAATGGATGAAAACAAGAAAGCCAGAAAGTTTACATGAATGCTTGAGAGAAGAGGAAGAAGAAGAAGCCCAAATGAATTCAAAATTGCCATTTTATAAGAAAAGGCAATTTCGAATGGACATATGAGATTGAAGGTCGAATCGATGGTCCAGAATTGATGCACCAAGAATATGCCATGCATGGAAAAATCTATGATGCTGACGGCTATGACAGACATGCAAGACATGCAGGCTATGACATACATGCAAACTATGACATGAAATAATGACAGGGTATCTTTGAACAAGTGGAGGTGCATAAATAATTTATTTTAAATTATTTATTCAAAATGGAGGAAAATGACAAGTGGCAAATAAATAATTTATCCAAATTATTTATTTAGATAAAATGAAAAGAAGAGCATTTAATTAAATTTATCAATTTAATTAAATGGAGAGATGAAAATTAGACCTTAAATAATTAATTTAGATTAATTATTTAATAAGGAAGGTGGCATGGGATAGTTAAATGATTTTAATAATTATTTAACTATAGAAGAATTAAAGGACAATGAATAGATAAATATTTGATGGTAATTATTTAACTATAGATGAAAGATGGCAAAATAATTAAATAAATAATAATTCATTTAACTATTGAAGAAGAGGGAGAAATTAGTGACGCAATTAGTTTGTTTAATTGGTCAAGATAGAATAAAGATTAGAAAGTGAATTAATTAAATAATTATTAAAAATGATTTAATTAATAGAGGAATATAATCAAACATAATTGAATAACCAAAATTATTCAATTATCGAAGGACAAGGATGAAGAAAAATGATGCTCGGAGGCTTAGGACATTTTTATGTGTCTACAAAATGAAGTTTTGATGAAGCTATGAACTGTTGTGATCTGACAAAGTTCCTGAGTAAAGTTGGTGTGATTCTTGCAATGTTAGCTACTGTGGATATTTCTTTGATGTTTGTTGATGCTTGTGGATGCTTCTAGATCGTACTCTATCTTTGTGGTACGTCCGCGTTGATTGAAGTGTTCGTGGATGATGATTTTTCCTTTGCATGTTCAATTTTCTTGTTCTTGGCTGACATTGTGAATGTAATGTGTTGTGAATCCTTGATAATCTCAATTTGATTGGTTAGTGTGCTCAAGAATGTTGATTTGAGCTATAACTCAATATTGGCTGATTAAGTTTGATTCACATCATAAATTGATTTATAATTTGGGCCGACACCATGTATATATTTTATTTCTTTTCTATCCTGATAGAGCTATTGTTGTAAATCTATGTTATGGATATATAAGAGAGTTTGTTTTGAGAGAAGTGAAGAATGTAAGAGTGTGTGTGAGTGTTCAAATGTAGATTTGTGAATATTGATCATATCATTCAATTGTAGAGCAGAGTGTGGAGGAGTTTGTGCGAAGTGAGAAGAAGAAGTTTTTTGTGCTTTAACTAGAATTGTAATCAGGCTTTGTGGAGAAGCTATTCATTTAGTTCATCACCCTGTGGATCAAATCTATTTGTGCGTAAGGTAGTGAGCTCTAGGCAGTGCGCCTGAATGCAAGTGCATTCCCCATATTATTCTTATACTTGTAACAGGGTATAATTTTGTGGACTAACATCAATAGTGGTTTTTCCCCTAATAGGGTTTTCCACACAAAAAATCTTGGTGTTCTCTATGTCTCTAATGTACTATTTGTTTGTGGTTAATTGCTAACTCATCAAATCTATGAATAAGTTAAGTTGAGGTTAATTTTTTTGTTAAATTAGTGAGAATTGATTCACCCCCCTCTTAGTTGTCTGTCCTTGTTTTTCCAACAATTGGTATCAGAGCTAGTGCCTCTGAGGAAGTTTAAAAGCTTGAGGTGATCCAAGATGGCATCTTTCAATAAGGACAGTCCCAGATTTGATGGAACCAACTACTCTCTGTGGAAGGCAAGAATGGAATGTCATTTGAGGTGCATTGGAGAACCCTATTGGGATATCACAAAGAATAGGTATGTTGTTCCTCCAAGTGGTACTTATGTAGAATATAATATCCGGGCTAAGGAAGCTTTATTGAGTGCTTTGACAGATTTAAGATGACTAATGTAATGGAATTGAAGACAGCTCATGACATGTGGAAGAAGCTGGAGACATTGTATGAAAGAGATGCTCTTGTGAAGGTTGCTAAGCCACAAAGTTTGAAGGGGAAATATGAAACCTTGAAGATGGGTGAAGATGAAAACATATCTTCTTTTATGCAAAGATTCAATGAATTGGTGATGGGTATTAGATGTGTCAGTGGTACCATAGATGAACAAGAAATTGTGGCGAAAGTGCTCAAATCATTGCTTGCTTCATACAAAACAAAAGCTCATGACATTGAGGAGTTGAGATCAATGAAAGAAGTAACAAGGGACATGTTGATTGGAAAACTTGCTGCCTTTGAGATAAGAAAAATTGGTGATTTTGTGCCTAAGATTGAATCTTCATTCAAGGCCTCTGTATCTGGTAGATACTATCAAAGATATGAACCGAGAGAAAGCTCAAGGACATTCAAATATGAAGAAGAAATGAAACAACTTGAATATGAAGAAAGAGAAGTACAAGAGCTGGAAGCACTGATTGCAAGGAGAGAAGGTAGAGGACAAGGTAAGCACAAAGGAAAGTTTCCCCTTATATGTTTTTCATGCAATAAGATTGGTCATTTTGCTTTGAGGTGTCTTGATAGAGTTCCAAGACCTAGAACTGACAAACCTAAATTTCAAAAGAAGTGCTATTTTGCTGAAGAAAATAAGATAGATGAAGAGTATGATGGAAATGAGGATGATTGGGTGTTCATTTCCATTAAGTAAAATGGTTCAAAAGCCATTGAATCTACAGATGATGAAAAGGCTCTTGCAACTCAAATTGAAGAAAAATATGAATGGGTTATTGATAATGGATGCTCACACCATATGATTGGAGATAAAAGAAAATTTGTGAGCCTATAGAAATGTGATGGTGGAGTTGTAAGATTCAGAGACAACAATGCATGTGTAATTCGTGGCAACAGGTCTATTTGTCTTGGTGGCAAGCATATCACTGATGATGTTCTATATGTTGAAGGATTGAAACATAACTTGTTGGGTGTTGGATAGATGGTGGACAAGGGTTATGATCTTCAGTTCAAGAATGGAAAATGTGAGATAACTGGAAGTTTCAAAAATATAATTGCATCATGTACATAGACTAAAGGTAACATCTTTCACTTGAGTGATGCTAATGAAAGTTGCTTGATTGATCAGATAGATGAGAGCTAGTTATGGCATAGGAGGTTATGACATGTGAATTTTGATAATATTGTCAAAGTTAGTTCCACTCAAGCAGTTAAAGACTTTCCTAAGTTAGTGAAGCCTGCTAACTCAATATGCAAGGAGTGTTAGATGGGTAAACATACAAGAGTTACCTTTCGGAGCAAACAACATCATACAAATGGAGTAGTGGAGCTTGTGCATACAGATCTGTGCGGTCCCTCCAAAGTGAGAAGTCTACAAGGAGAAAATTATTTTATGTTGGTTATTGATGACTATTCTAGAATGATATGGGTAGCTTTTTTGAGAGAAAAATGTGAAGCTTTGGATAAGTTTCAAAGTTTCAAAGCCATGGTAGAGAATTTGACAGGTCTGAAGATAAAATGCTTAAGGTTAGACAAAGGTGGTGAATTCACATCCTGAGAGTTTAATACTTTTTGTGAAGAACATGGAATCAAAAGATAGTTATCTTCTCCCCGAACCCCTCAACAGAATGGAATTGCTAAGAGAAATAACAAAACAATACTGGATGTTGCTAGAACAATGATGTTAGAAGGAAACATGCCTCACATTTATTGGAGAGAAGCAGTAAGCACTACTGTGTATACTTTGAATCAGGTAAATGTCAACAGTAATTTTGGTAAGACTCCTTATGAGCTTTGGTGTGGTCCCAAGCGTACTATGAAAGATTTCAAGATTTTTGGAAGAAAATGTTACATCAAGAGAGATGAGGGTATAGGAAAATTTGATGCAAAAAGTTATGAAGGAATCTTTCTAGGATATTCTACAAAGAGCAAAGCTTATCAGTGTTATAACAAAAGACTGAGGAAGATGGTGGAAAGTGCAAATGTCAGAGTTGATGAGAAATCTGCTAGATCATTCAGACATTGTGGATATGACTCTGATGAGAAACAAGACAATACAAACAAAGGGAAGAGTGTTCAGATACAAACCAAGTTCAAACTATTCTGGCAGAACAGGAATCTCAAGAAGTCGAGACAAGTGGATGTATAGAAGAAAGAGAAGAAGAACCTGAAGTGTGGAAGAATCCTAAAATTCCAAGGTATGTGAGATTGAATCACTCAGAAGATCAAATTATAAGGGATAAGAGTAAGGTGTACAACCTAGAAGGAGAATTGCAGACAAGCATTGTTTGATTTCCAAGATTGAGCCAAAGAAGTGGAAGCTAAAAGATACTCGAGGGTTGCTAGGGGTAATCACCCCTCTTGATAAAAACTAGAGATCCATTTGTATGCATCAATCCATGTATATCATATCTATATTCTGATCTAGATTGATGTTTTCATTGCTGCTACTCAAGGGGAGTAGTCAGAAGTGCATATATGTGGTTCAAAGAATACTAATGGAAAGATATTGTTTATCTTTTCCATTGATGTCAAAGGGGGAGAAGAGCATGTAAAAAAAATTGAGGAAAAAAAAATGAGAAGAGGAGAAAAGCATGTGAAAATCAGTAGGAGGAGAAGAATTCTTGAAGTAAAGAAGAGTCAAAATATAAGGGGGAGTAAGTGCTGATGGAGAATTGGGTTGATGGTGTTTTTCACATCTTGTGTTGCCATCAATGCCAAAGGGGGAGATTTTTGGATGTTGTGGCTATGTTGCTGATATGTGGTTGTCATTGATGTCAACACTATTAGCATTGATCATATTGGAAGTTGGATATGTCAAGGATATTGAGAAAATTGTTAAACGAAGTGTTGCAGGTTGCCAGTGTATCAGTGAAGGTCATGAAGGTGCTTTGATGTGTATGTTGATGTTCAACTATATTGGTCAAGAGGGCTTGAAGCTGAGTATATCTAGTCTATCCACCTAAAGTTTTAGAGGTCCACATGAAGCTTTGGTGAAGCTATGAATTGTTGTGATTCGATAGAGTTCCTAAGTAAAGTTGGTGTGATTCTTGCAATGTTAGTTGCTATGGCTATTTCTTTGATGGTTGCTAATGCTTGTGGATGCTTCTAGGTCATACTCTATCTTTGTGGTATGTCCGTGTTGATTGAAGTGTTCGTGGACAATGATTTTTCCTTTGCATGTTCATTTTTCTTGTTCTTGGCCAACATGGTGAATGTAATGTGTTGCAAATCCTTGATAATCTCAATTTGATTGGTTAGCATGCTCGAGAATGTTGATTTGGGCTATAACTCAATACTAGCCAACTAAGTTTGATTCTCATCATATATTGATTTATAATTTAGGTCGACACCTTGTATATATTTTATTTCTTTTGTAAGATGACAGAGTTGTAAATTCGTGTTGTGGATATATAAGAGAGTTTGTTTTGAGCGAAGTGAAGAATGTAAGAGTGTGTGAATGTAGATGTAGGAATATTGATCATATCATTCGATTACAAAGCAGAGTGTGGAGGAGTCTGTGCGAAGTGAGAAGAAGTTTTTTGTGCTTTAACTAGAATTGTAATTAGGCTTTGTGGAGAAGCTATTCTTTCAGTTCGTCACCCTATGGATCAAATCTATTTGTCTGTAAGGTAGTGAGCCTTCCTTTATAATTGAGCAGTGAGATCTAGGTAGCGTGCCTGAATGTAAGTGCATTCCCCATATTATTCTTATACTTTTAACTGGGTATAATTTTGTGGACTAATATCCACTGTGGTTTTTCCCCTAAGAGGGTTTTCCACACAAAAAATATTGGTGTTTTATGTGTCTCTAATGTGCTATTTGTTTATGGTTAATTTCTAATTCATCAAATCTGTGAATAAGTTAGTTTAAGTTTAAAAAGTTTGTTAAATCTGTGACAACTGATTCACCCCCTCTCTCAGTTGTCTATCCTTGTTTTTCCAACAATTTTCAATTTTGAAATATAAATTGCTATCTACAGTACCTTTGTTGAAACCTTGTTGAATCAAATATTTTTCCAATATGATTATATCCCTTTTTACACATTTGTCCAACACTCAAGAGATTGTCTCAAACCCTTAACATAGTAGACATCATCAGTATTATGCTTTCCATCGAAACTGATTGAACCAATCCCACATATCTTAGCACCAAAATCATCTCCAAACTTAACTAAGCCTCCATCATATTTCTCAAGTTCAACAAACTTACTTTTGTCACCAGTCATGTGATTTGAGCAGCCACTATCAGCAAACCAGTAGTTCTCTTCTTTTTTAGCATGAAGAGTAGAGACCACAGTATCTTAAACTTTTTTTAGAGCACTTTCCTTCACACATCTTCCAGTTTTTGTAGTAGTATATTCATATTTTAAAGCTAGGAACAAGCATTTGTTATGATCAAAAGCTCTATAATTAGACTCATCATTAGAAATACCTACATCTTCATTGACATAGTATGCTCTTTTGATCATCTTTCCTTTATTTTCTTTATCTTGTCTATGTTTGTTTCTTTCATCTGTTTTAGGACATCTCAAAGAATAATGAACCATTCCTCCATAGCTAAAAAAATTGAAATGTAATTTACCTTGATACTTAATGGAGCCCCTTTTCATTATTCTTACACAATTTTCTTCCATTTCATCAAAAAAAATTCATCCAGATCTTCCACTTTTGTAGCCTTGAATGTAGTTTTTGTCTTTGTTCCATTTTTCAAACCAAGATTTCTCATTTCATAAGAGGTTAGAATACCAATCAACTGATCTTTAGTATAATTATTATAATCCACAATTTCCTGTATAATAGATACCTTTTCACTGTATATATCAGGGAGAGTTTTGAGTACATTCTTCACTATCCTGGATTCATATATTTTTGCACCAAGTCCTCTTATTCCACCTACCAGCTCATCAACTCCCTACATGTAGGATTTGATGTTCTCATCTTCACCCATATGCATGATCTCAAATTGTGCTTCCAAATTCTACAACTTTGCTTGTTTAAACTTTTCATCTCCTTCATACATCCTTTCCAACTTATCCCAAACCTCTTTAGTAGTCTTCAAATTCATAACTTTAAATACTTTAGAATGTAAAAGGATATTAACAATAATAAACCTTTCCTTATTGTTGATCTCATTAGAAGTACTTGGACTATTCATCAGAGCAATATACTGGTTCTAAATAGACTTCTCGATCAAATCCTTCCATCTTCATTTTCTAGAATGCATAGTCAATGCCATCGAACCTAGGGAACTCAATAGTGATCTTGTTCGCCATCCTAGACCTTCCTTAAGTGGTGAAGTTATTCTCCAAGGAACCTTTCCCTGATACCAATTGTTGAACAAGATAACTAAGAGGGGGGGGGGTAAATCAATTGTAGCAATTTTTAACCTTTAAAACTTTCACCAGAAGTTAGATTTACATGCATTCACTATACCTTTACTTTGCTGATATGTTTGATTTTTAAGTGCAAAAATAGAAACTAAAAGAAGTAAAACCATGCACACAATAACACTAGATTTATGTGGAAAACCCAATGAGATAAAAACCACGATGAGGATTATATCACAATATAAGAAATTCCAAAATCAAATACAAAGGCTCATTGCCAAGATAGGACTCAGTTTCCAATGAGGGATCACTTCCACAAAATAACAAAGAAGATAGAAGATTATTGTTACAAAGAGAAACACTTCTCAATGCAATGGATATTCCACCACAATTTCTCACACACTCTCGTAGTCTCACATGAAAGATGTTGGATGCCTTTTTCTCACTGCCTTTGGAACCCTAACATGAAATTCACACTTATCTAGTCAAATTCACATCTCACATATATCTTATCATTCACCAACATCTCAACTTGTACTTATAGCATCTTCAACCTTGAAACCCTTCCAAGGTCGACCATACACGATTTGCATTTACAAATTTAAATTAGGTCGGCACCAAAACATTGTACAGTGGAATTAGAATGAGGGTAACCCAAACACATACTTAATGAGGACCTAAATGAGTTCCAACATTCCTTGACATGCTTCCATGAACTTCGTAAGTAGTGTTTAACACAAGGTCGGCCAACACCCATGTAAAACACATAAAAAAATTAAGCACTTACATCCTTAACTCAATCCAATATTTCCAAACAACAAATTTCACTTGAACACAACGTTATCAACTTATTCTTAGAGCCATAAGTCATAAAACCAAAGTTTGGATAAATCCAGAGCAATAACATTTCTCCCATACCATAGCCAAACACACGAAAAATGTATAATTCACATATTGGTGAAAATATCTTGCACTATACAATGATCCAAAAGCCCAAATTCTGGATATAGCAACTACCAACAACCATGAACAATATGTCAAGATCACACAAGCATTGAAGCAATATGGAGCACATCTGGAATCATACAAAAAATACTTGCAAACCTTCTTTATTATAATTTTCTCAATATCCTCAACATATACAACCAATAGCCAACTAACTTGACATCAATGACAATAGCAACCAGTTGACATCAATGGCAACACCTTCATATTTGCAACAGAAACTTGACATTCATTAATGCCTTAATATAACACTTTACTTTGAATAATGGGTGTCCTAGGTTAGGGACCTAGGACCCATTTTCCCTCCTCCCTAAGTCCTAGGACCTAAATTTGAATTATGTTTATGTGATATCTTAGTGTTTTCAAATCTATATTCAAATATCAATTTGTGATATTTGAATTTTGGGAAATTATGATTACATATCTACAAATATAAGGTTATTTCACTATGTTTCACCTAGAAGATTTTATACAAGCATTCCTAAATAAAATTTTATGATCAAGAGAATTTCCAAGGCATTCAAGAGAAAATTTATTAAAGATTTATTGCAAAAATCAAGATCCAATTGTCATATTAAATTCTTCTTGCAACATGCATGTTTTAGAGCTAATATGATGAGAGTTCATGATTAGTACAAGCATTCAAAGTATTATTCCAAATCAAGATTCAAGGTCCACATCCATTGAAGCCATTTCATGCAAGTTGTAGATTTACATTCCAAGGTTTATGTAAGGGTTTGGTGAGAAGTGACATTGCATTTATTCATTCATCATTCCTTCATGTTTTATTGTTTCATTTCAAGGTTTGATTACCAAAATGGGGATTTACAAAGGAAAACCCCAATTTACCAAAAAAAAACATTTTTCCCTCTTGCTTTGTGTTTACACATTTAGGCGGAAGAAAGCTTTAAGATCCTTTGAAGAGAAAAAATGAAGAAAGTTGAATTTTTTTCAAAATTGTCATCTTCTCACGGAAACTCAATTGTAGAATTTATTTTTGATTTTCTTAACTCGCAACTTAGAGAATTTGAGAGTGTGATAGGGCGAAAATACTTGTTAGAAAATGAACAACAAACAAAAGAGTACAAATAACAACTAAAAACAACCTACACCTCAAGATTAGCCTAGTTGGACTCAAGAACAAAATAAAAGAATAAATAGAGTGGATTCACCTTGTCTTGAATCGATCCTTTGGTTGGCCCTTTGATCTTTGATATTGTATGCTCATTTGATGGCAAGAGATTCAAGCAATGAGATGAGATGAGGATGAAAAGAAGTGAAAATGGATGCAAGTATGAAAATTTGGCTAAGTATGGCTCAAGAGAAAATTTTGCAAGAGTTTGGCTAGCATGAATGATCTCCCCCAAAAGGAGAGAAAAGAGGGGTATTTATAGAGAATTTTGAATTCTCTAGGGAAATGGACAGTTGAGATTGAGCCACCAAGATCAAGATGTAGGGCTAAGGTGAGTTGAGAACTCACAAGCCCTCACATCTTGACACGTGGCATGTGAAATGGCTTGAAAGAGATGATGTGTACATGAGGTGGAAATAGGGTACACAACATGGAGGTACTATATAGTACATTGGGATTGGACAAGATTTCCTCATAAAGGAGGTCCTTATCCCCATGTGGGTGAGAGGACATGTGAGGAATTAAAAATTTCTCAAATATCCACATGGGAATGAAAAAAAGAATTTTAAATTCCAAGGAATGCATTGGGGGATTAAATTTGAATTAAAAATTCACATGGGAAAAGTGGTGCTTTCTCCAAAAGGAGAAATCCTTTAATACGGTTGACTTAGGACACATTCCATAAATGACATGGAGATTAGGTTGTCCTAATTAAGTGATTAATGTTGTGCAAGTACTTGATTAGACAGATTAATGATAGATTAGAGGCAAGTGGGAAAATATGGAGGATGTGACCCTAATGATGAATAGGGGTGTGCACATCTTAATCATAAATTAATTATGATTAAGAAAGGGGATTAAATGGTTAAGAGGGATTAGAGGCCAACTTGCAAAAGTTGGAGGATGTGACACATCCTAATCAAGGATTAGGCATGTGCACATCCCTAATGATGAGATTAGAAGAATAATTAGGATTAGATAAAAATGATGGAGGATGTGACATATGAGGAATTAAATAAATGTCATATTTATTTAATTAATTTGATGAAACGGGGAAGGTATTTAATTATTTAACTAGATACCTTAGGGATTAGAAGAACTTTAGAGGTATTAATTAAATAATAGTGATATTACTTAAACATTGTTCCTTAATTCATCATTTCATCACCAAAATCACATAAGTGCTACTTAGAACATCATTAGAGTCCATATCCATCATCAGATCATCCATCCCAGTCACCAAGACTTTGTTTTGAGAGTTTTGATTTTTAAGCCGAAACTTCTGAAGGCCATAACTTTTGACTCAGGTGTCGGTTTGAGCTGAAATTTTATGGGTGGTTGTGTTATGAGGTGGCGTGTGGATTCCCAACAAGACTTGAGTTAGTTGGACCCCATTTTGCCACATTTTTGGGGCCTCAAACTTTCATCTTGACCCTCAAAATCATAATTTAGTATTTTTTTCAGTTTTTGAAGAATCATTTTTGTCAGTAACTCATAATGCATGTCTCAAATTTGGGATGTTAGTTGGCAATTAATCCTATCTTAGTTTTGGGTATTTGTTGGGAAAAAATGAACTCTCAAACATATAACCGTGAAGTTTCCTAAAATGGAAAAATTTGGCAATTTTTGAAAATTGCCAAATCTGGAAAAATTTGATTGTCAACACCTTATGTCCCTTAAACTTTGGAACTTGGTGTAAAATCAATCCCATCACATCCTCTAATAATTCTAATCTAGGATTCAATCAAATCCTAATCTGAGCTTTAATCTAATCCCAATTTGAGCTTTAGTCCATCTGCAGTCAAGATTTTTGGATATCGAAACAAATCTTAAGATCCTTCTCTCCATCTTCTTCAATTTTTACCTATTCATCCTTTCATCCATTCTGAGAGTCATTCTCCCAATCTGTGCATTCGATCATTCATTCTAATCTTTTACTCGTCTCAATCTTTCATCCATCCATTCTGAACATTTGTTCCCTCTTTTCTTATCATTTATTTACTCGTTCCGAGTAATCATTCACCTATTTCGAACTTTCATCTATTGTCTCAAACTATAGTTTAGCCATTCTGATCATTCGTTTACTCATTCCGAGTAAAATTTCATCCATTGGAAACCTCCTTTCATCATTTCAAACTCTTGTTCTGTCGTTCCGATCATTTGTTTACTCGTTTTGAGTAAACGATCATCCATTGCAAACTTCTGTTCATCATTCCAAACTCCCATTTAGTCGTTTCGATCATTCGTTCCTCATTCCAAGTAAACATTTATCCATTTCAAACCTCCTTCAATTATTTCAAACTCTCGTTCAACAATCCTGATCAATCATTTCCTCATTTTGAGTAATCTTTCATATATTCCAAATCTTCATCTTCTCATTAATCGTTCAATCAAATTATGATTTTGAGGGTCAAGATGAAAGTTTGAGGCCTCAAAAATGTGGCAAAATGGGGTCCAACCGACCCAAGGTCTATTGGGAATCCACACACCACCTCATAGTGCAACCACCCATAAAACTTCAGCTCAAACGGACACCCGAGTAAAAAGTTATGACCTCCAGAAGTTTCAGCACAAAAATCAGAACTCTCAAAACGAAGTCTAGGTGATTGGGATGGATGATCCGATGATGGATATGGACTCTAATGATGTTCCAAGTAGCACTTACATGATTTTGGTGATAAAATGATGACTTAAGGAACAATGTTGATGATAGGTAAATGGGTGCTCGAAATGACTTGAAGGGAGGGTGAAATGATGAAATAGATGATAAAATTGACTATTCAGAGGTTAGGGCAGCCCTTGGATGTTAGGTTCACCTATCTAGAGGGAAAGTTTGCCTGTTTGGAGGGAAAGTTCATTTGTCCAGAGGTCAGGTTCGCTTGTCCAGAGGTCAGGTTCACCTATCCAGAAGTTAGGTTCGCCTGTCCGGAGGGAAAGTTCACCTGTCGAGAGGGCAGGTTCACCTATGGAGCAAAAGTTGGTTAAAAATGACTAAAACAGGCTCAAAAAGGCTGGTTCAAAGGTCAAGTTCACCCCTGGCTGGGCAAGTCCGCCCCTGGAGTTCAGGTTCACCTGTCTGGAGGTCAGGTTTTCCTATCTGGAGGTCAAGTTCACCTGTTGGGAGGGAAAGTTCACCGGTTGGGAGGCAAGTTCGCCTATGGAGCAAAAGTTGGTAAAAAATGACTAAAACAGGCTCAAAAAGGCTGGTTCAAAGGTCAAGTTCACTCCTGGCTGGGTAGGTCCACCCCTGGAAGTTAGGTTTTCTTGTTTGGAGGTCAGGTTCACCTGTCTGGAGGGCAAGTTCGCCTGTCGGGAGGGCAGGTTCGCCTATGGAGCAAAAGTTGGTCAAAAATGACTAAAACAGGCTCAAAAAGGCTGGTTCAAAGGTCAAGTTTGCCCTTGGTTGGGCAGGTCCACCCTTGGAGGTCAGATTCACCTATCCAAAGGGGAAGTTCACCTATTGGGAGGGCATGTTCACCTATGGTGCAAAAGTTGGTCAAAAATGACTAAAACAGGCTCAAAAAGGCTAGTTCAAAGGTCAAGTTCGCCCTTGGATGGGACAGGTCCACCCCTGGACAGGTTTAAACTTGAATTTTGAAAATATGACTAAGGTAAAGGACCCAAAACAAAAAAAAACATCAATAAAAAAAAAAGGGCTGAGTCAATTAATCATACAATCATTGGTTTCACACAAAGAAGACAATTCAGACAACACAATCCTAAGTCTAGTAGAAAGGGTATGGCTGACAAAGTCTTCTATTCTATGATGAACATGGTTGCTAAGGAGTCCTCGATATACACCTGGTACGTGAGGCTCAAACCATGAACACCAACCAGTTACATGCGTGAGTCGGGAACCTTAGCGAGATACTAAAGGCTCGGACCAACTCTTCACATCATCCTGACGCTTTGCCAATTACAATGTGGTTGGATTTAGGTACAAATTTTTCTCTCCCTCCTTTATATACCCCGCCGGTACGCGTGGTTGGAATTGTCCCTTGGGGTGATGAAATCCCCAAGTAGGTCTCGCTAAGAAAAGAAAAAGAGGGTCACTCAAAGGACTTGGTAAGCTACGATTTCTCATCATCCAGGATTGCCAAATAGCGCAAAGAGATTGGATACATCAAATAGCTTACCAAAAAGAACCATAAACAAGGTTAATTGACACCCCTAGTTAAACTATGTGCCTAAGTTATGCAAAATGACAAACAATAGTTGACAAATAACTAACCCTGAAAGGAAACTTGTTAGTGATTCTCGTCCTTTTTTCCTACACAATGTTGACTAAATGCTTGTACAGACTTAAGCAAGACACGTTAGGAGGTTAGAAACACCTAAAATAACCCAAAAAAAGTGCTAAAAACTAAAATTTCACCTTTGGAAAAAGCTATCTAAGGAAAGTTTGCTTGTCTGGAGGGAAAGTTCACCTATCTAGAGGGAAAGTTCACCTATCTGGAGGGTAAGTTCGCCTATCTGGAGGTTAGGTTCTCCTGTCTGTAGGTCACATTTTCCTATCTATAGGTTAGGTTCACCCCTTTGTAAATTTTTTGTAAAAAACACTTTCTAGAGTCTGTGGAGGGGCAGGTCTGCCTATTGGTCAGGTCTGCAAGGCAAGTTCACTTGTATGGAGGGCAAGTTCGCCTGTCTGAAGGTCAAGTTCACCCCTCTGTAACCTACACCTGTAAAAAGTGATAAAACAAAAAATGTGAAAGATAGAGACTCATTTGTGGGTCCCATTGGGCGTGCTAGAAATGTGATAGGGTGTAAATACTTGTTAAAAAATGAGCAACAAACAAAAGAGTGCAAATAACAACTAAAAACACCCTACACCTCAAAATTAGCCTAGTTGGACTCAAGAACAAAATAAAAACAACAAATAGAGTGGATTCACCTTGTCTTGAATCGATCCTTTGGTTGACCCTTCGATCTTTGATGTTGTATGCTCATTTGATGGCAAGAGATTCAAGCTATGAGATGAGATGAGGATGAAAACAAGTAAAAATGGATGCAAGTATGAAAATTTGGTTAAGTATGGCTCAAGAATTTTTTTTACAAGAGTTTAGCTAGCATGAATGATCTCCCCCAAACTGAGAGAAAAGAGGGGGTATTTATAGAAAATTTTGAATTCTCTAGGGAAATGGATGGTTGAGATTCAGCCACCAAGATCAAGATGTAGGGCTAAGGTGAGTTGAGAACTCACAAGCTCTCACATCTTGACATGTGGCATGTGAAATGGCTTGAAAGAGAGGATGTGTACATGAGGTGGAAATAGGGTACATGACATGGAGGTACTATATAGTACCTTGGGATTGGACAATATTTCCTTATAAAGGAGGTCCTTATCCCCATGTGGGTGAGAGGACATGTGAGGAATTAAAAATTTCTCAAATATCTGCATGGGAATGAAAAAAAGAATTTTAAATTCCAAGGAATGCATTGGGGGATTAAATGTGAATTAAAAATTCACATGGGGAAAGGGGTGCCTTCTCCAAAAGGAGAAAGCCTTTAATAAGGTTGACTTAGGACACATTCCATAAATGGCATGGAGATTAGGTTGTCCTAATTAAGTGATTAAGGTTGTGCAAGCACTTGATTAGAAAAATTAATGACATAGTAGAAGAGGGTTATATTTCACATGTGACTTGATATGACAAGTCAAAGATCACATGGGGAAGAGAAAAAATAATTTAATATTCCTTGGAAGTATAAAAGAAATTAAAAATTCCTTGAGAGGTTGATTAGGCTAGTTAATGAAGGATTAGAGGAGGGTTAGGTTGCTAAGAGAGATTAGAGGCCAACTTGCAAAAGTTTGAGAATGTGACACATCCTAGTCAAGGATTAGGCATGTGCACATCCCTAATAAGATTAGTAGAATAATAAGGATTAAGAAAGGGATGTGACATATGAAGAATTAAATAAATGTCATATTTATTTAATTCATTTGATGAAAAGGAGGATTAAAAAGATAAGGTATTTATTAATTAAATACCTTAGGGATTTGGCAGAATTAAGGATATTAATTAAATAATAGCAGTATTATTTAATTAATGCAAATAAGTGGATGCTTAGACAAAAGGGGATAAATTTGGATAAATTAAGTGTCCAAATTTAGGTGTCTACATAAAGATTCAAATCTATAGCAGAGGCTCTAGAAATTTCTAGAAAATCCCTCACCTAGGACCCATTTTTCTTGTAGCGAAGGAGTCCTAGATCTGCATCAAAAAGGCACTTGTTGTGATTGGTACACATCATCTTCACCTTCTCTAATATGTGATTTGATTTTAGGTTCCACTTATTTTGAGTTTAATCTTTCAATTGCAAGTTGTAGATTGCATTTTGGGTTTGATTTGCTATTTTTAATCTTTCTTCCCAAAGTTCTACTTAATCAAGACCCCCATCCTCATAAAGAAAAGAAATTAGTAGATTCACATCTTGAGTTGACTCACCTAAGGGTTGAAAGTCAATCTTTTGTGTGGTTCTCATTTCTTAATGGAATAGAGGGAAATAGGTCTATCCCCACATCATTCATCGAAATCCATTCTACATTTTCGTTGAAACCCTATTTTTATTTGATTCACTTGTTAATTATTTTGAATCTTTTATAGGACCATGTCTCCAATATTAAACCTTCAATTTTTTTTTTGTTATAGCTACGATGAAGGTGGTTTGATAAGCTTGTAAGTGATTTAATGTATTACAACACTTTTCATCCAATAACTCAAGCTCATGCAAACTAGATACTTGATACTCTTATTTGTCAATGATATGTGTTAAAGACACTCTTAAGGAGGGGAGCTCAACCTTAATAGGAAAAATGATTTTAGTTCCAAAGACTAGGGTATATAGAGTAGCTCTTGTAGGTGTGCAGATACTAGTATGATAGGCCCATAAAGCAAGATTAAGTTGTAAATTCCAATCACAACCAACTTTATTAACCAAGGATTTTCAATATAGTCTTGTTTGAGGCCTTAGCTTGACTGTTACCATGCAATGGATAATAAGGAGTAGAAAAGTGATGCTAGATATGGAATTGATTAAAAGGATCACAACCATCTCTATTTTTAAAAGGTTTTATGTTATGTGTAATTATAGCATGAGGAATACCATATTAGTAGAAAATGATATGGTTTTGGATAAATTTGGCTATTTTCTTTTCGATAATATTAGATAATGGAATGGTATCAACTCACTTTGTAAAATACTCAGTGGTAGTGGTAATAAACCTATGACCATTGGATGCGGGGGTGGATTTTGTTGGCAAAACAAGGACATACAATGGAGAGGGGGGGTGAATTAGTTGTCATAGAATTTCAAACTTAAAATATTTTCTTAACTTATTCTTAGATCTGATGAATGAACAATAAAAAGTAAACAATCAACACATAAAAAGCACAAAGAACATCAAGAATTTTATGTGGAAACCCTATTATGGGAAAAACCATAGTGGATGTCAGTCCATAATATTATACCATGTTAAAAGTATAAAGATGAATAATGGGAATGCACATGCATTCAGGAACACTGCCTAGAGCTCACTACTCAAATACAAGAGGGCTCACTTCCCAAGGAAGACACACTATCTTACAAAAATTCAGATTAGACACACTATCTTATAGAAATTCAGATTAGATCCGTAGGGTATGAACTGAGAAAATAGCTTAGGTAAAAGCCTAATTATAGTTATGATTAGGCACAAAAATACTTCCTCACTCTTTGCTCAATCTTCTTCACACTCTGATCTATAATCAAATGATTAGAACACTATGCAAACACTTGCACTTTATTTGGCATACATTCACACTTCTACACACTTCACTTTGCTCAAACAATTGCTTTGATATATTTGCTTCATGGAATTACATCTACAACTTCGTCGGCCAAAAATAAAATATGAAAATACAAAACATGCATACAATGTTGGCCCAGATTTAGAAATAAATTTTCAATGCGAATCAAACACTGTCGGCCACAACATAATCAAGACCTAAAATAATATTCTTGAGGGTGCTAAACATTCAAATTTTAATCTTCAAGGATCCACAAGATGTTACAACCACTATGTGGGCAAAGAACATGAAAAACCAAACATGTAAAGAAAAAATCACCGACCACAAGCACACCAATCAACGCGGATGTGCAAAGAAGATAGAGCACAATCTAGAAACATCCAAAAGCATCACGAATCATCAGAGAAGCATCTGTAGAAATTGAACTTACTAGAATCACTTCAACTTCAATTAGGAACACTAACTGAAGCCACAAAAAAATTGTTAGAACACAATTGTTCATAACACGATCAAATCTTCACGCGGATCTCTAAAAATTTTGGTGGATAAACTAGATACACTCAACAATAAAATATTTAGTCCATAATGTCTGATCATCAATGTACTGAGGAAGAAACCATCATGAACTTCACTATTCCACTGTGAACCTACAACTCTTTACATACTAGTCTAGCTTCAATTCTAGCAACATGGGCAAAGGTTTCTTCAAAATCAATACCTTCCATTTGTGAGTATCCTTTACATACCAGTCTAGCTTTATTCTGAACCACTTCACCTTGTTCATTCAACTTATTCCTAAAGACCCATTTGGTTCCAATCAAATTTTATCTTTAGATCTAGCTAACAAGAATCCATGTATCATTCTTTTCAATCTGTATCAGTTCTTCATTCATTACTTCCATCCAGTGTTCATCATTGCAGGCTTCATTGACATTGTTAGGCTCAGTCTTGGAAATCAGACAATACTCTTCTGCAATTCTTCTTCTTGTCTGCACACCTTTTTTTATCTCCTATAATTTGATCTTTAGAATGAATTAGCTTTACATACCTCAGAAATTTAGGATTCTCTCAAACTTTTGGTTCTTCTGTTCTTTCTTCTACACCTCAACTAGTCTCTCCTTCTTGACTTTCTTGATTTACTAGAACAATTTGAACCTGATTCTGTGTCTGAACATTCTTCCCTTTATCTGTACTATCTTGCTAGTCATTTGAATCATATCCATAGTATCTGGATGATCTAGCAGAGTCCTCATCAACCCTGACATTTGCACTTTCAACCATTTTCTTTAATCTTCCATTATAGCACTGATAGGCCTTTCTTTTAGTAGAGTAACCCAGAAAGATTCCTTCATTACTCCTTGCATCAAACTTTCCTATGTCTTCATCTCTCTTGATATAACACTTTCTTCCAAAGATCTTGAAGTATTCTATAGTAGGCTTATAACAAAACCACAACTCAAAAGGAGTCTTACCAAAATTACTATTGACATTTTCCTGGTTAAGAGTGTACACAACAATACTTACAACTTCTCTCCAATAGATATGAGACACGTTTCCTTCCAACATCATAATTCTAGGAACATCCAAAATTGTTTTGTTCTTTCTTTCTACAACTCCATTCTGTTGAGGGGTCTGGGGAGCAGATAACTGTCTTTTGATTCCATTCTTTTCATAGAAATAATTAAACTCTTGAGAAGTGAACTCACCTCCTCTGTCTGGCCTTAAGCATTTGATCTTCAAACCTGTCTCATTCTCTTCCATAGCTTTGAAACTTTTTAACTTCTCTAATGCTTCAAATTTTTCTCTTAAGAAAGCAACCCATATCATCCTAGAGTAATCATCAATAAGCAACATAAAGTACCTTTCTCCTTGTAGACTTCTGACTCTAGAGGGGCCACACAAATCAGTGTGCACTATCTCCAATACTCCATTAGAATGATGTTGTTTGGTCTAAAAAGAAAATCTAGTCTGCTTTCCCATCTAACATTCCTTGCATATGGTGTTAGTAAGCTTCACTAGCTTAGGTAGATCTCTTACTGCTTGAGTGGAGCTTACCTTGAAAATGTTATCAAAATCCACATGACACAACCTCCTATGCCATAACCAGCTTCCATCTGCTTGAGCAGTTAAACAACTTTCACTAGTAGCACTCAGGTGAAAAATATTACCTCTTGTCTTTGTACCTAAAGTAATTACATTTCCAGAACTTCCAAGTATCATGTACTTTCCATCTTTGAACTGAATATTATAACCCTTTTCCACCATCTATCCAACACTTAATAGATTATGCTTCAAGCTTTCTACATAAAGGACATCATCAGTGTTATGTTTACCACCAAGACGAATAGATCCTCTGCCTTGAATCACACCAACATTGTTATCTCCAAATCTTACAACCCCACTGTCATATTTTTCCAGATTTACAAGTTTGCTTTTATCACCAGTCATATGATGTGAGCATCCGCTGTCAATGACCCCCTCATCCTTTTCTTCAAATCGAGCTGCAAGAGCTTTCTCAACTTTAGAAAATTCAATAGCCACCAGACTGTTTTCCTTGATAGCAATGAAAACCCATTCATCCTCATTTCCATTTTCTTTATCAAATTATTCATCAGTCACACCTTTTTCAACATTATAACATTTCTTTTGAAATCTAGGCTTGTTAGGTTTGGACCTAGGAACTCTTCCAAGACACCTTGAAGCAAGATGACCTATTTTATTGCAAGAGAAACATTTAATAGGAAACTTTCCTTTATACTTAACTTGTCCTTTGGATTCTCTTTTCACAATCAATGCTTCCAACTCTAGTGCCTCTCTTTCTTCTTCTTCAAGTTGTTTCATCTCATCCTCATACTTGAATACCTTTCTAGAACTTTCTCTTGAATCATACCTTTGCCTGTCTCTTCCAGATACAAAGGCCTTAAATGTAAATTCAGTATTAGGGATAGAATCACCAAATTCACTCAACTCAAAGGCAACAAGTTTACCAATCAACATATCTCTTGTCACATTTTTTACTATTCTGAGCTCTTCAATAGCATGATCTTTTGACTTGTAAGAAGCAGGCAATGATCTAAGCACTTTAGCTACAATTTCTTGTTCATACAAGGTACCACTGGCACATCTAATACCCATTACAAGTTCATATACTCTTTGCATAAAAGAAGAAATATTTTCATCTTCACCCATCTTCAAGGATTCATACTTCCCTTTTAGACTATGTAGCTTAGTGACCTTCACAAGTGCATATCCTTCATACAAAGTCTCCAACTTCTTCCAGATCTCATGAGCTATCTTTAGATCCATCACATTTTTTAGATCTCTGAATCCGTCAAAGCATTCAACAAAGCTTCAATAGCCCTGATATTATATTAAACCTCTTTGATCTCATCAGTAGTAGAGGGACCATTCTAAGGAATAACATATCTATTCTTTGTAATCTTCCAGAAGTGTTCACCAATGCATCTCAAATGAAATTCCATTCTAGCCTTCCACATAGAGTAGTTTGTTCCATCGAATCTAGGGTTGTCCTTCTTGTATGATGCCATCTTAGATCACCTCAAGCTATTAGAATTCTTTAGAGGAACCTGATCTAATACCAATTGTTGGCAAAATAAGGATAGACAACTGAGAGGGGGGGTGAATCGGTTGTCATGAAATTTCAAACTTATTAATCTTTTCTTAACTTACTCTCAAATCCAATGAATGAACAATAAACTATAAACAATCAACACATCAGAAACACAAAGAACACCAAGATTTTTATGTGGAAACCATGTTAGGGGAAAAACCACATTGGATGTCAGTCCATAATATTATAACCTATTAAAAGTATAAAGATGAATAATGGGAATGCACATGCATTTAGGTAGACTGCCTAGAGCTCACTACTCAAATACAAGAGGTTTCATTGCCCAAGGAAGACACGCTGTCTTACATAAATTTAGATTAGATCCGTAGGGTATGAACTAAGAAAATAGCTTCTGCAAAAGCGTGATTACAGTTCCGGTTAGACACAAAAATACTTCCTCAATCTTCATCAATCTTCTTCACACTTTGCTCTACAATCGAATGATTAGAACACTATGTGCACACTTGCACTTTCTATGAAACACATTCACACTTCTGAACACTTCACTTCACTCAAACAATCACTCTTATATATCCGCTTCATGGAATTACATCTACAACTTCATCGGCCAAAAATAAAATATGAAAATACAAAACATGCATACAATGTCGGCCCAGATTTACAAATAAATTTTTAATGTGAATCAAACACCATTGGCTAGAACATAATGAAGACCTAAAATAATATTCTCGAGGGTTCCAAACATTGAAATTTCAATCTTTGAGGATCCACAACACGTTACAACAATGATGTCAGCCAAGAACATGAAAAATCAAACACGCAAAGGAAAAATCACCAACCACAAGCACATTGATCAACACAGACATACAAAAAAGATAGAGCATGATATAGAAACATCCAAAAGAATCACGAATCATCAAAGAAGCATCCACAACAATTGAACTTACTAGAATCAGATCAACTTTAATCAGGAATGCTAACTGAAGCCATAGAAAAACTGTCAGAACATAACTATTCATAACACAATCAAATCTTCACATGGATCTCTGAAATGTTTGGTGGATAAAATGGATACACTCAGCAATAAACCCTTTATTCAAAAATGTCTGATCATCAACGTACCAAGCAAGACACCATGATGAACTTAACTATTCCATTGTCAACCTGCAACTCTTTCTCTAACAATTTTCTCAATACCCTCAACATATACAACCCTCAATGCACCAATGCTAATAGTGCTGAAATCAATGAAAACCACATATCAACAACACAACCACAAAATCCAACAGATTTTTCCTACGAGGTCAAGTCCCCATTGTGAAAAGGGTCAATGATTACAAGATTGCAACCTAAGAATATCCATCAAATTAGTCCTTTACTTTATGTGGACAATTATGGTGAGGGATTCTACAACCAAATATTTTATTTCATCATTGGTACTTTTAGTAATTTCTCTCCAACTAAGATTTTGTGATATCTTGGGGTCCTTGAGTTTCCACTTTCCCTTTTTCCCTCTTAATTTAATCATTTTTAAAAATCATGTCATTTTATACTTCCTTTTGAATGATAATAGGGAGTTTTTTGAGTGTAGACCAAGCACTCCACTGGAACGCCGACATTCCTTCATTAGTAGAAGTGTTTGCATACTTGTTTCCTTCTCTATATGTGTGACTTATTATGAATTATGGGTCCTTGTTAATTGTGTCAATATCAAACTCTTTCTCCAAATTAATCTCCAAAATACATGAATTTTTTAAATCTTCAGCATTAAATTCACATTGTTGCATATCCTCTTATGGCCCCCCACCTATATAACTCATATCCCATAACTAGGTCTCAAATCCTTTAAGACTCATATAATATTCTTAATGTTACTATTACAACTACAAAAATTCAATATCTATGAGATTTAATATTGATCAATCATGTCACGTTCAACTCAAATTAAAACTTGATTTGATCTAACTTTTAAATATATATCAAATTCTACAAATTATTTTTTGTGTATTAATAGTTGTGTAGAATATTTCTTCTACTCCATGCTTATGATTCCAATCTTATTTGGCTCTTCAAAAACATTTTCTTGCTTTTTATTTCCCATTCTAAGGCATAATAATTGAGCAAATGAGGTAAATCCATTTTTTAAGAAATGATATTCAAAAGGAGGAATGGAGGGTGTAACAAACATATACACATCAATGTTATCTTCATTCATTGCTCCATCTACGACAAATGTAGGCCTAAGGATAAAGTTCTGAAGAGATTTTTTATTTTTAACATAGTGGAACAAGCTATAATGCATGATGTGTAGGAAGAATGCAATTATGATAGATACATGTTTCCCAAGTTGTATGTGAAGATGTAATTATTGAAACACAACAATCTACTGATAGCGGGGTGAATCAGTAGATTCTAAAAATTTAATCTTCTTATCCTTAGTGCAGACACAACCCTTAAATCTAAATGTGTAGGTTAAAACATGAAAATATATGACAAACACATGCACATTCAAGATCAACAAATAACACTAGACATATGTGGAAAACCCAAGATGGTAAAAACCACGATGACAAAAGCTGCTTGATTCTACTGCTCAAATCTAGCATCACAATCCAATCCTTTGTTACAATGTTTAAGAGAACTGACCATAAGAAGATACCAATCCCTTGGTTTTAGGAGCACCAACTCCAAGGAAGCACCATCTCTCTACACTGAGCACCAACTTAGTTATCTGATGGCACCAACCAATTAGATTTACAATGATTGTACTATAATTGATTCATATGAATCTAGTTCTCTGTTATAAGTCTAATCCATAACTTCTCATACCTTGCTTGGAAACTTTGCAAGCATCCTTTCTTCTATTGTTGTTGCAATCTCAACAACACATCCTTTCTTCTATGCACTCTCCTCTTTCTACATTCTCTTCTTTCTCTCCTCTACACTTAGAATATTCATTGTTCTACCTTGTTGCACTACACCTTTTCACCTTGAATGTTAACCCTTGATGATGTTCTACTTATTTTTTGGGTTCTACTCATTCATCACTTGTGCATTCTCTATTAGTAACTGCTCTCACTCTTCTCTCTATCGCTATTGCATAACTCTAATCTATACCTCTATATCACTATAGGTTGTTCTCTTACTCTTCACACTTGCAGAACCAACACATCAACACTTGTAGCCACAACACCTTCTTGCACGCACAACTCTACTCTCATTTTTTTTCTGATCATCTCTCTTTTTCCTTTTCTTTATCATTTTGTAACTTATTACCTTGAGATTTACACCACTATCCAAATCATCTAGAACCCTCTATTAGGGGTTTCCTCTTACTTTATCAAGCGTTTTCCATAACAAATTCTGATATAGTGTATTTGCTGAAAATAGAAAATTGCAAAACCCTAGGATTATATAGCATTGAATTTATTATATGTTCATCAAATCTGATCATGATTTTCCTTTTCATGGCTATCTATGTCGCTAACCTATAATCACACTTCCTCAAGAATTGCAACATCATCAAACCCATCTAGAAGCTTTTGTTAGGGTTTTCTCCACTCACAGAATTCTTCAGTTTAAGCTATCTATGCATCAAGCCAAACAACCACCTACCTTATTCAATGCATCTACTATATTTTTCATATAAGAAACTAGGGTTCCATATACATTTAATGCCATATTTAATGTCTATGATTTTCCTTGCCTTAGAACCACCATTTTAACCAATAAACAATAAAATCTTTGCTAGATAGTTACCTAGTTATCAGTGCATAAATCTCCATTCACTCAGCCATTAAATCAATTAGATTCACAACCCTATTTATTGACATAAGAAATCATGCCCTTGACTTGTACATATGCACCATCATTCAGACCCATGTTTAAACAATATTATTCGATTAGGGTTTAATCATCTTTTAAATCATTTTAAAATCATTGACCAAAAATCATGTTGATTCACAATGAAGATGTGAAATCAACTAATGACAAATTGCCATGTGTCAGCTCCTTATTCATCTTTATACACCATGCTCGCCATTTCCATGCCAGGTTAGATTTCCCAAAGCTCGCGGTATTTTATCATCGTGAAATTTTCCATTTCGTGGAATCCATGGAAGTTTAGATATCCCAAAGCCTTTCCCTTATCATGTATTTTTATCTTTTTCTGATTCCAAGGGAGTGTGGGTTCTCTGAAATTAGTATTCTCAGGGATTCCATGATCACATAGATTACCTGAAGTCACAACTTTTTCGCTAATTCCTTGCTCATGTGGATTACTCGAAATTACCATCTTCACGAATTTGTTACTCATGTGGATTACCCAAATTTATCATCTTTGTGAATCTCTTGCTCATGCAGATTACTTGAAGTTGCCATTTTCATGAAATCTTCTCATGTCACCAAAAAGTGTATACTTTGCTTGATTGTGGAAATGATTGATGACAAATTGGAGTTAATGAAGCCTTGATTTGGTTTTGTGAGGTGTTTTACACATCCAAACTAAGTCTTAAAACCTTGAAAACTCAATAAATTGCATTTAATGATTTCTTGTAAAGGTGTTGTAACACATCTTCACACTTTTCTAAGACCATACTATCATAATTCACCTAAATAACCTTACTAGGCACCAACTTAGAGATAAGGCCTTCACCTTGCACTTAAGACTTATCTGCCTCCCTTGTGATTCCTAATCAATGAAATGAACTCAAAAGACTTGAAAAAACTTGATTCAAATGGGTTTCAAGCCCTAACCCTCCATTTTGTACAAAAATCTCTTTTGCTACTCAAATAGTCATCTAGCCTATTAGGCCTTTGGCGATGGAATTTTGACTTCTTCCTCAAATTTTGCAAATGAACCTCCAATCTAATGATGGTTTCAGATGTGGATTGTGATGACAAACATCATGTCAACTTATTGGCATCAATTGTTTTAGACAACCTCACTTCCACCCTGCTGTTTCCTTAAAATTAGGCCTAATTAGCCCTATTTAACAAAGCAACCCCTCTTCAAATTTGTCTCTTGGCCTTGAAACTCTCAAAAGTCTTCCAAAACACTCTCAAATCAAATATCTTCACACTTTTAAACTTCTAGGATACTCACAACATACCCAACTACAAAACCCTCCCTAATTTGGCTTAAAACAAGGGCTTTTTGTTTCTAGGGTTTCCAAACACTTCCAAGACTTAATATTTGACTTTTCACCATTAATTCATCATAGCTCAACTATTGTAACTCAAAAATGTACCTCTCGTTAAGGCAGATTATTTGCTGCTATACCCTAGGGTCCATCTTCATGCCTTTTTTCATGCTAAATCACTGTGCACATGTTAGATTTCCTCTTCCCTGCACATTTCTCTGTTAGTTTTTGATGAAACATGTTAGACTTGATCCATTTCATAGGTTTTCAGCCATACACACCATGAAATGGATCATTTATTCATTTAAAACTCTCAAAACTGTGTAAAATCTGCACTTTTTCTGTACACAGTCAGCAAGAAAACGTAAAAGAATTGATTCTTATTAACTTTCAGGGCATTCAAAGGTTTGAAAACATGTAAAAACCAATGCTTAATCCTTCACATTGAATCAGACTTCAATAGGAAATCAAAAGACTGCCAAAAAGACACAAAATAATGCAAAAAAACTGTAATTTACTGCCTTTTTTTTAGAATAGTCCGTGCAATTCCTTCAAAACTTCATCAACCTCCATACAAGTGACTCTCCAGGGGTTATATATTGATTCCAAAACTGCTCCAACCAATTCAAGTTGGTTTCCATTACATTAAGGTTAATTAAACCCTTAATCTCACTTTCCCGCCGAAGCTGAAATTTGAATTTTTTGAAATAACAAACTTGAAATTTATTAACATCTACCCCCTAAAACTATTGGATATTCACTATCCAAGTTTATTTGACCTATATAAAGCATAAGAACACTAATCTAACCCCTGGAACATAGTTTTCCCTTTACATTGCATTTTTTTTAAAACTAGATCCCTTATCAGGAACCTTGGAACTTCTAACACCCTCATTACACTTATTCATCTCAAATGAAATTATAGGCTTCAATAAATCATAATTGATGCTTTGATTTGTTTGGAAGGCTCTCCTGACCCCTGCACTCTCCTGGTTCTTGAACAATTCTTTGAAAGCCTTGGGTGCTCCTGCACCATTCTCCCCAGGGAAGAAAGAACTCTTGTCCCAAGAAGTGTCCCATGTGGTGCCACCAAGAAACCTCTTGGTCACTTGTTCTTTCATCTTCCAATGAGAAGGCAGGTAGTCACCCAAAGTTACTGTCTTTCTCTTCTGCCAATTTTCATTCTTGACAAAACCAAAATAAGGATTATAGTGTCCTCTTTGCTGCTTGAAAACAGTGAGTTCTTGTGCCCTGCTGCTGCCCTCATTCCAATGCCTCCTTTGTGGAAGAACTTCACCACTATTACCCTCATTTATAGGGAATTCAATGCCACCAATCTTGATACTATCTAGATCCCACAAGGACTGATTTGGAGGACTGTCCATCTCATAACCCTGCTGCAACTTATCACTTTTCAGCTTGCCAATGCCTTCCCCTGTTTCACCCTGCTTAATCACCTGCAAACTCTTCTCAAAACAGATTACAAAACTATCATTAGTATGCTCCAAAGGTAAAGGAACCAAATAATATCTAACATCTCCTTTGTGAACCAAATAGGTGTTAAGAAAACCATCATGCAATGTCCTTCTAACATACTGCCATGGCCTCCCCAAGATAATATAACCACAAGTCATTGGAATAACATCACAAAGCACTCTATCCTGATATGAACCAATTGAGAAATCAACAAAATCTCTCTTACCAATATCTACATGATGTCCTTGAGTTACCCAAGTGGCCTTGTAGGGAGTAGGATGATCAAAAGTTTCAATCCCTAGCTTGGTTACCATATCAACTGAAACTAAATTGCTATGTGACCCTGAATCTATAAGCAATCTGCATATCTTACCATGACTAAACAATTTTTTTTTAAAATAGTTACCTTTGGTTCTTGATGAAGTCTTTCTCCTTGCTTGATCATGAGAAACTCACCATCAGTCACAGGGTCTGCCATGAATGTTTTTGGTTCCTCCTTCTTGTCTTCTTCTTGCACCAAGTTAGCTCTCCTTTCTCTGCCTTTATTAGCTTGTTCCCACTTAGGACACTTGAAGGAAGGATTCCCTGGTTCATTGCAATTAAAACATCTACCTGTGAATGGTCCTCTACCTTGTCCAAATCTGCCTCCTCCTCTTGGAGTGTATCCACCTCTTTGATCAGAAATATCTCTTTACCCTTGTCATTGTTGCTTTTATCATTACTGCCTTGTCCTTGCTCTCTATTACCTCTGCCCCTTTTTGAACTACCTCCTCTACCACCATTGTTTGATCTTTCTTACTTCCTTTTCACATTTTCTTCTGCTCTAATGGCCAACTAAAAACATTCTCCCAATGTCCTTGGCAATTGCAAACCAATCTCATCTTGTAAATTGTACCTTAAGCCATTGATGTACCTGGCTATTTTCGCATCTTCTTCTTCATAACCTCCTCTGATACTAAGCTTGTGAAATTGCTCAATATAGGACATAACATCCAAGTCCTTTTGCTTTAAATTCTACCTCATCCTTTTCATGTGAATGGTATAATCAGATGGTAAAAACTGCTCCTTGACCAAACTCTTCATCCTTGCCCATGTAGAGACCTTTTCCAATCCTCTAGCCATCCTATCATTTTGGAAACTTGTCCACCATGTCAATGTTGTGCCTCTCAACTTGGTTTTAGAAAACTTGACTTTCCTCTCTTCATCCGTCTCCTCAAATTCAAAGTAGTTTTCCAAGGCATCAAACCATCCCAATACCTCTTCACTATCCATCTTCCCTTGATAGATAGGAAAGTCTATGTGACTCTTCCCTCCATGACCTTGTATTTCCTTCAACAACCTCACTAACCTCCTTTCCTCAGGGTCCTCTGTATCATCTACTTATTGTTCCTGATTTACCCTCACATGCCCTTCATCTTCTTCATTGTTTTCTTGGTCTTCTTGGTCTTCTCTCCTCCTACTCCTCTCAAGGTTATTGATCCTTGCCTACATAGTGTCTCTCTCTCTTCCCCATTTCCTTTCTTCTCTTGCTCTTGCTACTTCTTGTTCCCTTCTTGCTCTTCTCTCCCTCTCCAAGATCTCTTTCAACTCTTCCAACTCTCTTGCCAATTGATTCTTTGGTGCCATTGCTATTTCTCCAATCCCTAAAGGACCTGCTCACTACTCTGATACCACTCTGATGCAGAGGGTCAGGGATCTCAAAAGACACACAAATATTTAAGATTAACAAAGTTTTGTTTTTCAATCTCTCAACTAGACACCAACTTAGAGATAAGGCCTTCACCTTGCACTTAAGACTTATCTGCCTCCCTTGTGATTCCTAATCATTGAAATGAACTCAAAATACTTGAACAAACTTGATTCAAATGGGTTTCAAGCCCTAACCCTCCATTTTGTACAAAACTCTCTTTTGCTGCTCAAATAGTCATCTAGCCTATTAGGCCTTTGGCGATGGAATTTTGACTTCTTCCTCAAATTTTGAAAATGAACCTCCAATCTAATGATGATTTCAGATTTAGATTGTGATGACAAACATCATGTCAACTTATTGGCATCAATTGTTTTAGACAACCTCACTTCCACCCTACTATTTCCTTAAAATTAGGCCTAATTAGCCCTATTTAACAAAGCAACCCATCTTCAAATTTGTCTCCTGGCCTTGAAACTCTCAAAAATATTCCAAAACACTCTCAAATCAAAGATCTTCACACTTTTAAACTTCTAGGATACTCACAACATACCCAACTACAAAACCCTCCCTAATTTGGCTTAAAACTAGGTCTTTTTGTTTCTAGGGTTTCCAAACACTTCCAAGACTTAATTTTTGACTTTTCACCATTCATTCATCATAGCTCAACTATTGTAACTCAAAAATGTACCTCTCGTTAAGGAAGATTATTTGCTGCTATACCCTAGGGTCCATCTTCATGCCTTTTTTCATGCTAAATCACTGTGCACATGTTAGATTTCCTCTTCCATGAACATTTCTCTGTTAGTTTTTGATGGAACATGTTAGACTTGATCCGTTTCATAGGTTTTCAGCCATACACACCATGAAATGGATCATTTATTCATTTAAAACTCTCAAAACTGTGTAAAATCTGCACTTTTTCTGTACACAGTCAGCAAGAAAACGTAAAAGAATTGATTCTTATTAACTTTCAGGGCATTCAAAGGTTTGAAAACATGTAAAAACAAATTCTTAACCCTTAAAATTGAATCATACTTCAATAGGAAATCAAAAGACTGCCGAAAAGACACAAAATAATGCAAAAAAACTGTAATTTACTGCCTTTTTTTTAGAACAGTCCATACAATTCCTTCAAAACTTCATCAACCTCCATACAAGTGACTCTGTAGGGGTTATATATTGATTCCAAAACTACTCCAACCAATTCAAGTTGGTTTCCATTACATTAAGGTTAATTAAACCCTTAATCTCACTTGCCTGCCTAAGTTGAAATTTGAATTTTTTGAAATAACAAACTTGAAATTTATTAACATCTACCCCCTAAAACTATTGGATATTCACTATCCAAGTTTATTTGAAATATATAAAGCATAAGAACACTAATTTAACCCATGGAACATAGTTTTCCCTTTACATTGCATTTTTTTTAAACTAGATCCCTTATCAAGAACCTTGGAACTTTTAACACCCTCATTACACTTATTCATCTTAAATGACATTATAGGATTCAATACATCATAATTGATGCTTTGATTTGTTTGGAAGGCCCTCTTGACCCCTGCACTCTCCTGGTTCTTGAACAATTCTTTGAAAGCCTTGGGTGCTCCTGCACCACCTTTATGCACTGACAAGCCTTAAGTGTCTTGTTGAAGAAGAACCTAGTAAACATTATTTGAAATATCAAAATTCCCAAAATCCATTTAAAAATTCCCAAGTGGACTAAGTCACCATTAGTGGAAACTTAGTCCCATTTGGCTCATAAGTCAAAATAAATTTAAATTTCTTTTGGGTTTCTATTCCTTAAGACCTAAGGTCAGCCCGTGATGAGGTATTTTTGGGAATTAATGCATAATTGTGTATAAATACAAGGTTTTACCTCTCATTTGACCTAACTCATAACTCACCATCATTCATCCATCATTCATCATGTTCTCAAGTCAAGCAAGCTAGGGTTTGATCATTGCAAGTGTTTAAGATAGCTCCCAAGGACATTCAAGTGTAGATTCTTCATGTTTTCCTGTAGAAATTCAAGATCAAACATCATGGCAAGGTATTAAATCCATTTTTGCATGCTTCATTACATTCTTTCTTTACTTGGTTTAATTACCTAAAAAGGGGTTTGACCAAGGAAAACCCTCATGCCCTAACATTCACCATTTCTTTCTCTTTCATTGTGAGTTTGCAGATTTAGACACTTTAATGGTTTGAAGATCATTGAAGATAAGGTTGAAGACTTGTTGAAGACATCTCATTATTGAGAAAGCTAAAATATCAACAAAAAGTCACTTTCAGGCCTAGAAATCAGAGTTTCAAAAGCAAACACCTGTAGGGAACCGAAGTGCAGACCGAGGGCTTCCATTTCCACTTTCAAATTTTGAGAAATTCAAAAGTGGACTAAGTCACCAGTAGTGGTGACTTACTCCCACTGAACCTATTTTCTGGAAGTTTTTGTAGATTTGGATACCCATTTGGCCAAAACGGGTTTCTGGAAAATTTCCCCAATCTAGGACCAAGTCACCTAGCCTGGCATAAGTGTCCCAGTTGGCTTAAAAATCAAATTTTCCAAAATTTTAGAGGTCCCTGCAGTCTTCAATCAGCTCTTCATCAGTTTCCAGGTGCATAGTTTCTATCCTGCATCTTTATTTTTTCATTTATTGCATTTGTTTCATCTTTTTGCATATCACAATGTGTTTTCCAGCACTTTACATTTCTTTGTTTTAGCATTAATATTTGTGCCGTAGAAAAGAGTACCCTTTGCTTGATTTGAGATAATTCATGATAAATGGACTTAATAAGGCTTTAATTTAGGTGTTGTGAAGCATTTTATGCATCCACACTAGATTTTAGACCTTTGCAAATTAAATAAAATTTAAATATTGAAGTCTTGTGAATATGTTGTGAAGTGTTGTAAAAAATTTCTACATCATTCTAGACTCTATTTAATGCAATTCACCTAAAAATCATCATTTGACACATCAACAAGTCCTATTTTGAAGTGTTGTTCAGTCTTGTAATCAAGATTCACACTTTTCTAGGCATTTCCCCCTTTTTTACACCTTTCTAATGTCTTATTGGACCTCCTTATAAACTCCTATGCTTTATTTAAGTATATTTTTGAATAATACCCCGACACATAAAATTAAATGGCATTTAATTCTCGACACTTAAACACACCTCCAAGGTGGGACCCATTCACCATGGGTGGCGAATGAGTCCAACTTGGCTCAAAATTTCAAAATAATTTAAATTTCTTTCGAGATTTATTCAAAATTATTCTTGATGTCGGCCTATGATGATGTATAAATGGGTACTAAGACACAAGATTTGTACATAAATAAGCATCTTTAACCTCATCTTGGGAGGATCTCCTTTCAATCAATAACACACATTCTCTTATCCTCCATTCATCATCTATTCTCTAAAACAACTTAGGGTTTCTTTATTACGAGTCTTCAAGCTAGAATTCTAAGGCATTCAAGGGCTGATTCTACATGATTTGCTAGAGACCAACAAGATCAATCATCATTGTAAGGTAACTTATTCGATTTTTTTTTCTTGCTTTATTCATCTATTTCATCAATTTGGTTTATTTACCTACAAAGGGGTTTGACCAAGGAAAACCCCCATACCTTAACAATCAATATTTCTAAGTTGTTGAAGTCTTCTTCTCTTCATTCAAGTCAAATTATCAAGTAAAATCACTTTCAGACCCATTCCCGACATTTTCTGAAGTGGGTACTTGTAGAAGGTCTTGGGAATATGTCCCATCTGGAGGCTTGAAACATGATTTTGTTAGAATCTAGTTGTCTGTGCTCAGAAACCAGTTACTAGGAGTTTTCATCAGTACTAGGACTGATTCGCCATAGGTGGCAAATGAGTCCTTGGCTTTTGTGACATCATCATTCAACATTTCCAACATTCCAGATTCATCATAGTTTGTCTAGGTACACTATGATCTTACCCTTCTATTTTTGTTTTGCATATTTCATTCATTTAGTTTATGTTTGCATATCATCACGTGTTTTCCAACATCTTGCATTCGATTAGTTTATACTCTTTAATCTATTTTTTCACTATATTTCCATCCTTAGAACACATTCACACACATCACATTTATATTTCATCCTTCCTTTACTGTTGAGTGCTAACGAAGTGTCCATTTTGGCATCTAATTCTCTCTCTTCCTAGGTGAAAAACCCTAGGAAGAGCACGAAGGATTGGAGAGATAAAATCCTTCATTTCAATTTGGTGAACCTACCTTTTAGAATAATTTATTTTCTGATTTTGGAGTCCTTCATCATAGATCTAGTCTTGCATTGACTGTGCATTTGGATTTGCATTAGTTAATTTGCATACTAGGTGTTAAATTTTGCATTCATAAAAAAAGTGCATTTAAATTGCATTGGTAGCATCTAAATTCATTTAGATTTATTCAAATTTTTCATTTTTCATCTAGACCTGTGTATTGGCTCTCTGAATTCATAAAAATCAATCTAAAGTTTTTGAAAATATTGAAAAAGGTTCATATTAGGACTCATTCTCCACCTTGGGCCAATCAGTCCCTTCTGGCACCTAAAACAACATTTTCTAGATCTCAGACATTGGTTTATATACTTTTGATTGGTGCCTTAACCTATATATATTAGTTGGTTACATTTCTGTAGCATGCATTTTGTTAAAATTCCCTTCAATTAGCTCATTTTTGACATTGTTTACTTCCATATCATTTCTTGCATTGCATTTCATTTCATCATGTTTTCCTTCATAAGATGTGCTCTTGATTTGGTTAAATATGGATTTTACAAGAATACTATCCCCTTTTATGAGTCTACTTTTGACTTCAATAACAAGGACTTTAAGATTCAATCCATTAATGAAATTCTTAATTTTACATTGCCTATTGGTGAGAAAGGTCATGTAGACAATCATAATTATCATACTTGTTCCTCTTCTAATACCCCTCTTATTAGTGACGAGGCTATCTTGATGCAAGATGCTACAAGCCCTGATGTTCTTGATTTTCCATCTCCTTATTCCCCTTTGGATGATTTTACACCACAAGAACAAGAAATTATAGACATATTCCTCGACATCACCTTGCCAAATCTTCATATTCATGATAATCATATTTTTTATCTCCTAATACTCCTCTAAATATGGAAGATAGGTTGGTATTAGAAGAAATCCATATTTCATATCATGATACTTTTCATCCTCCCTTCCCTAATGTTCCTATCCTTTGGGATGATCTATTTGAAAATAATAGTAGTATTTCTCTTGATGCCTCCTCCACTTGTAATGAAGCCTCTTTACAAATCACAAAATCCAATGAACATATTACAAGCTCTCCTTGTAGGGTAGATAATACAGAACAAGAGAGTAACACTTTAATACCAATAGATATCCCTCATAACTATCATCATTCTTTCACTAATCATTCCCCTATCAATAATGTTATGCAAGAACCATGCCTTCCTTTTTACAAGGATGTGGTTTGTTGTTCTTCTACCAATTCTTCTCCTAGGGAGAATACTTCAGTTCCAGATTGTGACAAACAAGCAACCCTTCTTTGTCCTATAGTAGAGTTATGCCATCCCTCTCCAAATAATTATTCTCTCATCTTGCAAAGCACTCCTGATTTTCCTTTGTTAGATTTTTCCTATTCCTCCCATGAGGAATAAAACATATCGCAATCTCATGAGTCTTATGTAGGTATGACATCATCTGCTATTCAAGATCTTCCTTTTTCTATTGATCAAGAAAGTATCTTTTCAAGTATTTTATATTATAACTTAATCACTCTCCCTCCCAGAACTTGAAAGAAATGTTATTCCACACATTCATATTGTGCATATCATAGAGTTTATAGCAATTCCAGTAATGAATGTAATGCTTTGAGATGTAAAATACAAGATTTTTGAGACTTTGGTATGCTTCCCTATGTGGAGATATCTACTTCTCCTTGATTTCTCTTCTCGCATACATTTCATTATTCCTTTTGGCTCACCTTTGTCCTGCACTAAGTGGGGGGAAAGGGGTGGTGTAGCCCTATTCTTGTATGTCAATTTTTGTTGCCTTATTTGGCTATTCATTAACCTTTCATGAATTCATAAGAGCAAGCTTGAGTTGTGGATGACATTCCTTAAGTTGGTTCGCATTTGACGTATTATTATCTCTTCATGATGTAGTTTATTGGAAACATATGACTTGGCATAGGGCTTTTCGAGTGAGATCTCATGTCTTCTTCTTTCTCTTCTACTTCAAAGAAATTTCTCTCAGTAATGGTGCTCGCAACTTCTTTAAAGTTGGGGCATACATCACCACTTGAATTTTCATTGTGTGATTTTTATTTTCTTGCAATTTCATTTCTTGGAAGCATTAGGTACTGTTGTGCAGTTTTTGCACACATGCCCCACTGAAAGCAAGGACCCTCTCTTGCTTTAGTCTTTGTTGCTTTTGGTCCCTCTGATTATGGAATTTTATTGCTTTTAGGTGTGCTTGAATGTTTATTTTTCTTGTACGAATGATCTCTTGAGATTATTAACTAAAAATCCTAAGTCTTTGGGCAAATTTTGGGTTTTTGGCGGGTTGCAGGAATTTTCTCCCTGGGTGAAATTCCCCAATTTCCTTGGAAACCTGATGAGGACTGCTTTTCATTGTGTTTTAGAGATTTTGACTATTTGTGGAATTCTGTGTCCACCAAAATTATCTGAAATTCCTGCACCTCCTTTGATTCCTGAAATGTGTCTTGGGCTATCTTGTTGCTGCATTTATGCCTGTTGTACGATTTCTACGACCCGCATTTAATGGTTTCTTGAGAGATTTTATGCTAGTGAATTGATTTTCATTTTCCTTGCATCAATTTGAGGAGGTTAATATTGAGTACCGAGCGTGATTTGGTGATTAGAATTGTGAATTGTTGGATTTGGTGGTGTCTCCTGGTGTCATTTTTTTGGGTATCGAAACTTGTTGCTAGCCATTGCCATCCTAAATTTTATCTCATCAATGGTATGTACACTGCCTTCACTTTCAATTGATGAATATGAATGATTTTATGATGTCGTGGACTTGTCTTGAGTCTAGGTTTGATGTGTTTGGAGATATGAAATTAGAGATAGGGTTGTATGTGGTGCTTTGATGTTCTTCTTGAGTTCTGATGGTGCAATCCCCTAGTTAGATAGTCGATTTGATAGCACCAACCATTTCAGACTTGACCTTCAAATTCAACCCTGTATATGATTTCAGTTTGGCTTAGTTCAATTTAGGGTTTCTTGAGTTTGATAAAACAAAGACATAGGTAAATTTGAGGGATTATTACCCATTTGCATCTGATAGTTTCTTGCTTGTGAGAGCCTTGAAAAGATCTATTTTAATTTAGTCAAACAAGCGAGTTAATCCAGGTTGAGACTATGTGTTAATGGAAAAATCCTAGGGTTTCGATTTTAGGGTCATCACCAATGATAATCAAATTTTCACTTGAGTGAGTTATAAATCTGTATCAATGAATGAACAAGTTAAATCAAACAAGATCTAAGCCCAAATTCCCCAAATTCATGATCATTTGATCAATTTGGGTGAAATTGTGAAAAACTAGAACTTTTAGGATTTTGAGTGCTTTGCAGAAATCCTCCACCTCTGGAAATCCATAAATTTCCATCATCCTTTCATTTTCCTAAGAAAGTGCAAAAATTCAAGATCATGCTAGCTTTGTTGATTTCCATCCCTGATGGAAATCCCCGAAAAACTTGCCAAACAGGAAGAATTGTGGAAATGAATGAGTTGATGTTGCATGATTTTAGTATCTCATGATTAGTTTGAATGATTTAAAGCATGGTTAATGATTTTTATTGAGTTGTGATGATTAATTATGGTAATTGTGCATTCATCCCTAAAAATTTTCTAGCCCGAAAATCCCTAAAATTCCTACCTGGCTTGATTTACCAAGAGGGATCGAAATCCCAAAATTTTAACGAATTTAGCTTTATTGTGTTTTAAAGGATTTTGGTTATTGTCTGGGCTTAGTTGAATGATTAATATGTTATTTAGATGGGCTAACTATCATCCTCATACTATAATGGAGATTTACTATGATCTTTTGTTGAGTGCAAGCTAAATCAAGTAAGGCAGTTGCTAGCAAGACCAAGGGCAAGCAAATGGATCTTGATGCTGAGGGATCTTCAATATCAGAAGCTGAGAGGATCAAATTGGATACAAAGAGCAAGGTTCCTAAAATCAAGTTAACTTTCATTTGGTCTAGGATAACTGATACAAATGTAGGAAGATGGGACTGTGAAGAATGGTAGTGAAGGAACCTCCTCTTTTGGCAAGAAGATTAGCGAGTTTTGGGTTGGCACATGTGGCTGGCTATCCTCCTAAGTACAATGTTATGAGTTGGTTTTGGAATGTACCAAATACTATGATCCAGGCACACAAAGGGTGATAAGCCCACAAGGCAAAGTGTTGGAAAATTTCTCTCCTATTTCAGTGGCACAAACTTTTGATATGCCTGACAGATCCCATGTAGTGGGTTTTGACCTTGATGTATCCAAGAAGTACTATGCTGAGGATACAAATAAGTCTTTATAGGTTATCAACTCTTGGATGGAGAAACCTAAGCCCCATATTTCCAAATTTCCAAAGCAACTGCTCATGGCGAAGTTCAAGTTAGAGTACTATGATGCAATCACTCTTCTTAGCAGAGTGGTGGGCTTGAAGAGTGTAGGAGTATTTGAAAGCTGGATGTTCTATATAATAGTGAGAATGGAGTAGGGAATAGACTTTCATGGGCAGGCATAATCAGTGCCATTATTCATGAACAATTGTGCAATGTACTACAAACCAATAATTTCACCATGACATCCTACTTAATCTATTCTTTGGCAAGATTCCATCCATACAAGGGGTTGATCCCTTGAGGGAGCTTGGCTAGGATGTAATCTATGAGGTCTATCCCCAGTTGTATTTGGTTAATTCCAGCTACAGAAGGGTGAATGATGCATTCACCATGTACATCATTAGATTGCTCCAAGGTGCATAGCATGTCAGGATTTCAAATGCTGCTAAGCAGATAGTACAAAAGTTTGGAGCATGGTTCATACAATTTCCCACCTTACCTTACATAAGGATAGATAGTTGTTAGAGAGCTCCCTACATAATGCCAAGATACCCAATTGATCACATCATACTTTTGGAGGTCACTAGGCAGATTTCTGACTTTGATGCCATTGTTAAGAAGAACAAGCATAAGATCGGGTTTGGCAATGACTTCCCCTTGAGAGTAGGAAGCAATGAGGCCTGTCCCTCCATAATCTCAAAACACTCCTCTAAGGAAGAAATGAGTGCTTTAGGTGTGTCATTCCATTCTAAGAGGTACAAATTTGATAGAACAGGTGAGGCTCAAAAGAGAGCCAGTAGAGAATTTAGTCATAAGGATGATGTTGAGGACTATTGGGCCAATTGTAAAGATGAATTTGAGGTTTGGAGGAAAAAGTTCTCAAGGTTTCCTGTTCACTTGATCAGCTTATATAACATCAAGGTCATCCCTAATCAAATTGATGATGATGGAGATGTGATACAAAGCCATGACTATGAGCCAATCAAAGACAAGCCTATAGGTGAGATCGAATGGTTAGAAGAAGAGAAAACAAAATTGAAACAAATCACTGCCCATGTGATCAAATACACCAAACTATGGGTCAAGCATAAGATCTAGGAACTGGAAAATGAAGGTAAGCAATATACTTATGACCTGATGGGAATCTTGGAGTCCCAATCCACCTCTGAGGAAAATGAGCAGGATTCAAAGGGAAAACAAAAGGTGGATTCTCCTTGCAAGATTAAAATCAAGGGTGTCCAAGCAGAGGAAGAGGTAGAAATGAAAAGGAAGCTTGTAGGAAAGAAAAGGAAGCACACCTCTAAAGAGAAGAATTCTACTACAGAGGAAGAACCCCAAGAACTAGGGAAGAAAGATGATGATCCTGTGCTCAAAACGAGAAAAGTGACAAGAGCCTCAAAGAAGCAGAATGAGCCCTCCAAGAAAGAAGGTGAAATAGGCCCCCTGTGGTCAATGTGGAAAGCTCTAGGAAAAAGACACAAGTATATGCTCGGAGATCAAGGACTCCTTCCCCTAAGGAGAGTGTATTGAAAGAAAATGTTCTCACAACTTCCACTATTGTGGAACAACAAAAGGATACCCCTCCCCTGCCCGAGTCACATGATGTAGAGGATAACTCCATGGATGCAGATGTTAGTGATCATCAAGATAAGGATGTAGAAGGATTCAAAGAGGGTGAACTCCACAGTATTGAAGTAGAAATTGAGAGAATATTGCAATCCCCTTTTGTAACATATGAAGACTCACCTATTGGTGATGTAGGAGAGAAATCCTCAGAGAAAGAGGAGATACTTCTAAGGAATCCTTCTCCAAGGCATGATGTGGAGGAACATGACAGAGAAGGGGATGAAAGTACAAGGGAGGATAAGGAAGATCAAGGGAAAGAAGATAAAACTAAAGAAGTACATGTGGTCCAAGATCCAGGTGTTGAATCATTTGCTAAGCAACAAGAGGGTATCACTCAAGGTGAGTTGCAGTTAGATTTTACCACTTATAGCTAGCATGATAAGGAGTTAAAAAGTAAACAAATTTTCATAGATGACACTCCATCAAATTGGGATGACCTGTTGGCTAATATTGGAAAGGGTAAAGAAAAGAAGAAGGCTAAGGTCATTTCTAGGATTGGTAGGGATGAGTCCAACAACAGTGTAATTTATATTGCTACCCTTGCACCAGAGAAAAATAAAGATGAAGTGACTCGCTAGGATTATAATGTTTAGAAAATCAACTTGGGGCCCATATCCATGATGCAGGAAGTTGAAGAGTTCCAAGGATCTAGTGCTACAATCTTGGGAAGGTTGAACAAACTAGTGCAAACCAAACAAGAATTAAAGGAAAAAGAAAGGTTGAAAAGGTTTTTGTAAGATCTTATGAAACCTTTGCAATCTATTAGTTAGGTTAACTCTTCTTCATCTGCAAGAAGTTTCATACCCAAAGTAACAATTAGTGAATTGGAAAGAATGAAAACCACCACTCATTCCACACTTGATTGGATGCAAGGAGTGGGAACTAGAGGGGATGATGTGACTAAGGAAATACTGTGAACTAGTGGAGATGCATACAGGTCAGTGGAATGGTTGAGGAATGTACTAACCCAAGACAACGATGATATAGATCTCCTGCTGCAGAAAACCAAAGAGAAGCTAGGGGGTGATGAAATTCTATCCTCCTCAAAAATTTCAAAGCCTTGGGAATGGTATGAAACCCTATAGATTAGGCAAAGGGTGTTGAAGAAGATACTAAAACAAGGAAAACAGGTGGAAGGCACCTTGACAAATATTTATAATAGGTGTATTTCATTTTTTGAAGTCAGGACTAGCAGAAGTTTTCACCAAAGCATCTCAGCTTAGAGTAGCTAAGGAAGTGGTGAAAATAAGTTTATACCCCAATTGATGATGATCCAATCACTATTCACCACCTGGATGATGCAGCCACATATATTCCAGTCATGGAGAAACACCAAACCCTCAAGGTGGAATGGGATAAAATCATCAAGCAATGAAGGGAAGATATTAAATCTATTGAAATAAATTTTAAAATATTGATTATTCCACCTTTGGCCGACTTGGAGAGGATCTTCCTTATGATGCAAAATTTGTGCTTCCCATTATTCCTTCTTCCATCCTTTACATGCACTGGACCAAGCTGCATTAGAGAACCTAGGCCGACCTGGAGGAGTTTCAAACATTTAATGAAAAATGTTGTTTTATTCTAGAATTTTCTTGGTCGACCTGTTTTTGGGGCCGATTATCTTTGTAACCCTATTTGGGCTGACATAGCATGGAATTTCTATAAACAGGGCATTCAAACTCATTTTCAAGGGCTATATAGTTAGAGAGAAACTAGAGAAATTAAGTGATTAAGCAAGAGATAGGAGTTAGTTTATTTTTCAAGCAAGTGCTATAACAAAAAAAACTAGAATTGTTGCTACTTTGGGTGATTTAATGCAAGTAAAGACATGTGATTTGGTGTTCTTTCTTGTAATGATCTATCTTGCATGGTTCTTGTTATTCTATCTTTTGAAATTGCTTTGAAAGTATTTGGTACATGTTAGATTTAGAATTAGATATGATTCAATGTTGTTTATGGTTTAGTGTTTGAAGTGTTTGTAGTAGTCCCCGGTCCATACTTTTAGCAATTTATCGAGTGTGAATTGTTGTGTAAAGTTAGCTTGTACCTTAAATTTATGTGCTAAGTTCAAATGTTAGTATTTATTCATTTCAATATCAAAATTAGGGTTGTCTTGAGTGAATGCTTCACAGTCTGAAAATATTTATTTCCTTACAAGATTGTACTATTCTTGTAAAATTGGGGATTGAATTTGGGTTAAGTAGGAATTGGTCCATTTTAGGCATTTCATCATTTACATTGTTGATTCTAGGAGTAATTTTGGTTTTATATTCTCTTTCAAACTCTTATCTTTTTCCTTTTCTTTTATCATTTGGGTTAGGTTTAGGATTTCGAGTATCAACAAATTGCTAAATCTGATAAGTTCAAAGTTCTAGTTATTATAAGGCCCCTTGTGTTAACCGGCATTTTCACATATCATCTAAGTTGTTTTATGCATTGTCATGAATTGAAATTAGAGACCTTGAGGTTATCTCTTGAGGCTTGTTGATAGAGATTTACCTTTCAAGAGAGATAGGATATCATATTTTGTTTAAGTTGTTGCTATGCAGAAAGCACCATGAATAGATTGGCGCTAGGAGGGCTGAATCAACAAGATGGAGCATTTTCTGAATGCCATTTCTCCTGAGAGATATCAAAGAAGGACTAGATCTACACTAGGAGAAGAGGATTTTCAAGAGCTATCTTTCCCTGCCAGGTCAAGGAGGACCCAGGAAAGGGAAGATCCTTCATCCGCTCATTCGTTTCCATCTCCTTCATTATTCTCATGCATCTATGATCATCTAACACCAAAGCCTGAAGCAGTTCCTATTTTTGAAGTAGTTCCTATTCAAGAACCCAGGCTATCATAAATCAACCATTACCACCTCCACCTCCACCAATGAATTTCCTCACAAAAAATCCATCCCCACTAGCCTTCAATAACTACAATGTTATGCCAGAGAATCTTGAACACTTCTGCTCCAAGTTTCATGTAAATGTCCCTAATAGAACTATAGAAGAACACATCAAGATTTTCCAAACCTGTCTGAGTGATAGAGGAATTTCCCATGAGGATGTTGCATGTATAATTTTCCCTTATTCCTTAGGGGAGGATGCTTTTTATTGGTATTACCATCTTCCTGCTGGGTCAATTCACAATTGGGTTGAGTTATAAACTACCTTTCTACAAAAATTTAAGATCCTCATAAGTGCTAATGAGTTGTACCTACAGTTCACCAAAGTTAAGAGAGAAGTTAATGAGTCCATAGGAGCTTTTAATAATCGATTTCATCACACATATAGTAGGTTATAGGTTCCTTATATTGTTGATGATGTATTTGCTTTAGATGTGTATTATGAGACTCTGGATAGTCTTATATCTACCTTTCTTAAGTGGAGGACCAATCTTACGAATAACTTGCTTAATGCATATACAAAGGTTGTTAAAGTTAGTATAGATTTGCGACAACACTTGTCTAGACCTCTACCATCATTAGGACCCATTGGACACCCAAAATAGGTTCAGGCCATTAATTAGGCCCCTACCAATAATACCCCTATCATGAATCCAATACCACAATTTCCCTTGGTACCATACCCTGGTCCTCCAATGAATCAAGCCCCACCTATGGTAAACTTTCCTCAACAAAATGCTAATGAACCCCTTTATCAGCAACAGTAGGCTAGTTTTCCTACATATCTAAAGTGTTGAATCAATCCTTGGGCTCTGGCACAGTGTTAGGCTTCCCTCAAAACAATCCAAACCAAGCCCCTTATAGTAATCCTAACAAAGAAAGGATTAATGAGCTCGCTAAACAAGTGAAGAAACTGAACATGTAGGTCACCTATTTGAGAAATCAAAACAATCAACTCCAAGTTGCTCAAAGGAGTATGCGATCAAATTACAACAAAGACAATATGGAGCCTCAGCAAGGGCATAATTTTGAAAGAGGACAAAATTTTGATAGGGGCCAAAATTTTGAAAGAGGACAAGCTCCTGGTCAAAATTTTAATATAGGACAGGCTTGTGGACAAGGATTTGAGAGGAGACAACCACCTAGGTAGAACAAAACCTGGCATAAGAAGCCAAATAATGGAGGAGTACCTACTCCATTAGATCAACCTTCTAATTAAGAAAAGCCTTCTGGTGGTGTGTTCTTGGCAGAGGCAGCTTTGTTCGGTTGGTGTAGACTTCATAAGAGAAGTCAAAATTCTAAACTGGATTGTCCAGAATTCTAGACTGCTACTGTTATTTCCCAATATGAGGTGGAGAACAATGCTAGCAATCAAGAGTTAGTACCATCTACTCCCTATGACTCACTTGTGCTAGTACTAAATCATGCCCCTATCCCATGGAGTGAGGAGAATGGACTTGAAGAGGAGTTGAGTAAACAGGAAGAAGAGGCAAACCAAGTTTTCAATGGAGATGAGGTTGCATAGCTATTCAATGAGGAGGCTGAAAATGACAATGGCCCCTTGGATGAAGAAAAAATGTTGGAATTGAGGAAGTACATATGTTCCATCAACCTACCAGAAGATATGATTTGAGGAATAAACCAAACAAGGGTCAACAAGCTAGAGGTATATTCACTACACCCATTCCTCCAAAAAATTTCACTACACCTCCTGACCCCAATGCCAACAATAATCCAACATATCCACATGTGCCCAAACAATATTTCTCCAAAGATGTGGAAGGACAGGCTGATCCTTCAAGAGGAAAGAATGCTGATAATAGTAATGATAGGATGGTGAAGCATCTTAGAGAGACCCTTGTGGACATGAGGACATGAGTACAGAGTAGCTAGGTGCATATGTAGCAGAAGAACTCAAGAAGGTAAAGGTAATCCTTTTCGCATTTGAAATGTTGAGAGTCCCTACTTTTAGGAATGTAGTCTTAGGAGCCTACAACACTAGCGTACGACCTCAGGATAAAGAAATTAGTGCATTCACTAGTAAAACATCTGGTCCTCAAGTGCCTAAAGACCAGAGTCAAGTTTTGTCATAGTCTAGGGACAAAGGAAAATAAAATGATAAAAACCAAGTTGCACAAGTTGATACTAAGTTGACCTTGTTCCAAGGAAGAACAAAAACTCCTCCATTCTTGATTTTTGTTTTCCTTTTTGGGAAGAATATGCACAACTGTTTACTAGACTCTGGAGCCTCCATGAATGTGATGCCATATGCTATCTATAGAGCCCTAGGAATTACTCTTGCTATATCTCAGAAGAAGGTCATGCAACTTGATAGAACATAAGTAAATGTCGTAGGAGAACTGAACACGATTCCCATGCAGATAGCTTCTGATCCTCAAATCCAACAAATTATCAATATCCAGGTAGCAAACATCCCGAATACTTATGGCTTGATTCTGGGTATATAATTCACTAAAGCACTAAATGGTTACATATCAACTGATCAATCCCATATGTGGTTTCCTTGGAAAGGAATGCCAAATCAAATCAGTATTGAGAGGCAACCTAGAATGAAGTACGTGATTACAGAATACTAGAATACTTCTAATGATATATTGGTGTTAGAGGTAAGTATGGGAAACTATGTGTTGGCGGCCCCTTTTGAGGAGGAAGAAGATAGAGGAGAAATTCTCATGTTGCATACCACACCTGTTGATTTTACTGCAGAATCTACTAGTGTTGAAGCCCTGATAGAGTCAGTTGAAGAAAATGATGACCTAGACGATGGAAAACTCGGCTCGTTAGATAAATTTCAAGAATTTATCCAAAAATTTATTGAAGATCAGGTCTACCTAGGGAGAGGTATGAATTTTGAGGAGTTGCTCCTTCCAAATTGGTGTAGATTCAATAATGTTGGCCATTCAGAACTTGAATGTTTCCTATGTTAGACAATAGTGGAGTAGATTCAAAAATGCATCAATCCCACTCCTACTGTTAGAATGGAAGTCCAGATGGCTCAAGATGGCCCCAAAGGGAAAAGCCCAATGTTTTTTGAAGAACCTTCCTGTAGTAGTAATATAGAAAATAAGTCAAGGAAATCTCAAGGAGCTGGTTATTGGACATTAAGGTTTGATGGGTCCAAATCCAAACAAGGTGATGGAGCAGGCTTTGAATTGATTAGTCCAAGAGGCAAAAATTCTTTACTACTCACAGACTTCAATTCCATTGTACTAATAATTTGGCTGAGTATGAAGCCATGATTCATGGATTACTCATGGCATTGAGGAAGAAGATTAAGATCCTGCAAGTATTTGGGGATTATGAGTTGGTGGTCAAACAAGTTAGAAAGCAATATACATACCATGACAGGCGAATGACCAACTACAGACATAGGGTGTGGGGTCTCATTGAGGGATTTGATGCCTTCAACTACAATTGATAACTCATAGTAAAAATCAAACTGAAGATTCTCTGGCTCAAGCAACTAGTACCTTGCAACTCTGTCGCTTTCTAGATTGAAGAAATTCACTATGGAACTCACACCAGTACCTTCACTACTTGACAACGTGACCAACTTTTAGATGTGTTTACTTCCTAGGTCATTGACAAAGTTGAACCTCAAGAAGCAAAAATGGACCTAGAAGGGGTTATTAATTTAAAGACCCTCACCATTCCAAGAGGAATGGTACAGTTAGAAAGAATCTTTGATCTTGACAGGATAAAAGACCAAGAACAAGAATCCAAGGAGTCCATTAGTAGTCAGTGTGATACCTACAATATGGGGACTTTAGAAAATGTTAAGAATGTCTTTATTGGTAAAGTTTGTACTCCAGGGGAGAGAAAAGGAATCATAGATGCATTGCACACATACTGAGATGTCATAGCTTGGAGCTATGAAGACTTGAAGACCTATGAAACTTCCATTATCACACACACCATCCCTCTTAAGATAGGAGCAAGAAATTTTAGGCAGAGGCAAAGGCCCATTAATTCCCTGTTGGCGCCCATTATTCAAAAGAAATTGTAGAAGTTGCTATCTTCCCGAATCATATTTCTAGTCAAGCATTCAACCTGGGTTTCCAATCTAGTTCCTATGAGAAAAAAGAATGGGGAGATCCGACTGTGTGTATATTTCAAGAACCTAAATAGGGAATTAGAAAAGGATAACTATCAATTTCCTTCACTAGATGAAGTACTTCAGATTGTCAATGGATCTCAAATGATGTCCTTTCTTGATGGGTATTTTGGATATAACCAAGTTATGGTTCAGTATGAAGATAGGAATAAGACTACTTTCACTACTAAATGGGGTACATTCACCTATAGGAGAATTCCTTTTGGTCTGATTAACATTGAAGCCACTTTCTAGAGGGCTATGGACATTGACTTTAAATATATAATTGGTAAGTGCATCTTATTTTATATGGATGATTTAACAGTTTTTTCCAAGAAGCGAGGTGATCACATAGTAGATTTGTGCAAGGTGTTTCAAAGATGTAGGGAGTTTGGCATATCACTTAATCCAAAGAAGTGCATCTTTGGAGTTACAAAAGGGAAGTTGTTGGGACATTCCATTTCTAAGAAGGGAATTACCATTGATCCTAAACGTGTGGAAGCCATACTCAAGATACAACCACCAACCAACAAGAAAGAAATGAAGTCATTCTTTGGCAAGATAAATTTTTTTAGGAAGTTCATCACTAGATTTTCTAAAATAGGTAAGCCACTGAATGCAATGTTAAAACAGGAAGTGAAGGTTGAATGGAGTGCAGAGGCAAAAGATGCATTTGTAGAAATTAAGATGGCCATAGTGGAAGCTCCAATTTTGATAAGTTTTGATTATGCCAGACCTTTTTATATCTATTCATTTGCTTCAGATCATTCCTATGTTGGTATGTCAACATAGAAGTTTGATCAAGGGAATGAACATCACATAGCATTCATGAGTGCCCCTTTAAAGGATGCAGAGTTGCGTTACCCGAGTGTGGAGAAGCGAGCCTATACCTTAGTCAGAGCTATAAAGAAGTTCAAACACTATATTCTAAGTAATAAGGTTTTTACAATAGTCCCTAATCCTGTAGTCAAGTTGTTGTTGATGAAAAATGAGTTGGGAGAATGTAGGGCGAAGTGGGTGACCATGTTACAAGAATATGATATTGAGATTCAACCCATGAAACTAGTGAGGGGGCAAGGAATCACTAGAAAAATGGCAGAAATGGGCCCTGACCTTGCAGCCCAACATTATAATCTTCATGAAGATGTTTCTCCAAGGGACTAGTACGATGAAATAATTTATTACTTGTTGAACCAACAATGTCCTGATCACCTTAGTTTTGTACAAAGGAGAGCATTGTGTTTGAAGAGTGACAATTTCATCTTGAAGGGAGTTATTCTATATAAAAAGAACCATGAAGGTGTCTACTTAAGGTGCTTGGGAAAGTAGGAAGTTGAAAGAGTGATGGAAAAATTTCACGAAAGATATGGCACAGACCATGGATCTGCACCATCTACTACAAATTAGATTCTAAGGGCAGGATATTATTGGAAAACACTATTCAAAGATGCACACAACCATGTCAGAACCTGCCATGTGTCAGACCATAGCCACCCGAGAGAAGTATGTAGCTCTTTCACTCAAACCCATCATAGAGGTAAAGTTGTTTGCACAGTGGGGACTGTACTTCATAGGTCCAATCAACCCACATTCTTCTGCAGACCACATGTATATTCTCATTGTTATTGACTATTTCACTAGGTGGACTAAAGCCCTTGCTTGCAAAAAATGCACTTCAGAGGTAGTAATCAATTTCCTTGAGTCTGGTATTATTAATTGTTTCAGTTGTCCTTTTGCTTTGGTTTGTGACAATGGTCCTGCATTTGCATCACTAAAATTTTCTAACTAGGCCTTTGATCATGGGATTATAATCAAGTTTGTGTCCAATTTTACCCACAGGGAAATGGTCTAGCTAATTCTTCTAATAAGAACCTCTTAATAGTTGTCTATAAGCTATTAGAGAGAAATCCTAAGGACTGGCACACCCAACTTTGATTTTATCTTTGGGCAGATTGTACAAGACATAAGGATTCTTTAAGGACTTCCCCTTATCGCCTAGTTTATGGTCTAGATCCTATGGTTCCCATCTAGTTGAAAATCCCCACTTTGTAGTTCATTTATGAATATTATGATGAAGGGAATAAATTTGAGGCCCACCTTGCTGAACCGTTGCACCTTGAAGAGAGAAGAGATGAAGCTTTGGAGAAATTTTCCAAACAATAGGGTGTTGTGAAATGATGGTTTGATAGAATATCCAAGGTAAAAGCCTTTAGAATCTCTGACTTGGTTCTTTATTGAGATAAAGCACACGACAAAAGAGGGGAGCATGGAGAATTTGAAAAACTTTGGCTCGACCCTTACCAGATTAGAGATTTTGGGAGATAATGCTTTTCACTTAAAGAACCTCACTGGAGAGGACATCCCGCTGCCTGTCAATGGGTAGTATTTGAAGCATTATTTCCAGTCTTCAGTTGTTTACAACTCTTTTCTTGTAAATAGTTAGCTTAGGTTTCCTTTCTTTTATTTTGTTTTTTCTTTGGTTAGAGTAGGTTTCCCTTTTGCTTTGCTTTGTTTGTTTTATGCTTTTGGTTAGTTTAGGTTTGCTTTAGTTAGGGTAGGTTGCTTTTGCTTTGCTCTTTTTTTTTTAGTTTTTTTCTCTCTTTGGGGCTTGCTGCACCTACATGACAGTCATTATGTTATCTAGGTTTGTTCTGAATATTTCTTTCACAAACTTCAATCATCCTTCCAAATTCAGTTGGTGAAGGTTCTTTATTCAATGTCATATGTATTAAATGTTTTTAGCAGATAAGCCACAGGATTAAGACGAATCTAGAATGTATTTGGGTCTCATATTTCACATAGATCTTAAAAAATTCTGAGGTTGCATATAGTCCTTATGAAGTTTGGTCAAGTGAAAAATCTTATATTCTACTTTAGCACCATTGTGCTTCTCAGCCTTGAGTGTAAGCTTAGTTGCTTACAATGTGAAAGGGAAAATTTAAAAGATCTTAAAAGAATATAAAAAAAAAGGAGAGAAAAGAGCATATTGAAAATTATAAGAAATGTTCACCTCATAAGGAGTATCCTATTATATCTACCAAGGCTATGGATGCCCAACTGGCAGTAGAGCTATGCTAGGGAGGAAAAAAATGATAACCTCATTGGGGGTATAGATGCCTGATTGGTAGCGAGGCTCTATCTAGTATGCTTTTGGTGTTAGAATCTTTACATAGCCTGGTCAGATCCAGTTTGGTCCTTGTTGCAACTAAGGAAAGGAAAATGAATGCATTTGCACACACTTCGACCTTGGTATAGGAAATGTTTTCTTTCCTATGAATTCTAAAGCCCTATTAAAACAGGTGACCTTATGTAAGGACTGAAACCAAAGATTTTGGGTTCTTGATTCCAGTTTTTCATAAAAATGCTCTGGAGCACTTTCCCAGTAGGAGTCACCATTTTTTGTGTAGTTTTTGCACACATGCCCGACTAAAAGTAGGGACCCTCTCTTGCTTTAGTCTTTATTGCTTTTGGTCCCTCTGATTATGGAATTTGATTGCTTTCAGGTGTGCTTGAATGTTTATTTTTCTTTTGTGAATGATCTCTTGAGGTTTTTCACTGAAAATCCTAAGCCTTGGGGAAATTTTTAGGTTTTTCATGGGTTTCGAGAATTTCCTCCCTAGTCAAAATTCATCGATTTCCTTGGAAACCTAATGAGGACTGCTTTGCATTGTGTTTTGGAGATTTTAGCTCTTCACATAATTTTGTGTCCATCAGAATTCTCTGAAATTCCTTCACCTCCACAAATTCTTGAAATGTGTCTTGGGCTACCTTATCACTGCATTTATGCCTGTTGTATGATTTATGTGGCATGTATTTAATGGCTTCTTGAGGGATTTTATGCTATTGAATTGATTGTCATTTTCCATGTGTCAACCTGAGGAGGTTAATCTTGAGTACTAAGTGTGACTTGGCGATTGGACTTGTGAATGGTTGGATTTGGTGTTGTCTACTGGTGTCATTGTTTATTAGGGCGCTAAAACCTATTGCTAGCCATTGCCCTCTTGAATTTCATCTCATCAATGGTATGTACACTGTCTTCACTTTCGATTGATGAATATGAATGATTTTATGATGTTGTGGGCTTGTCTTGAGTCTAGGTTTGACATGTTTGGAGATATGAAATTAGAGATAGGGTTGTCTATGGTGCTTTTATTTTCTTCTTGAGTTTTGATGGTGCAATCCCCTGGTTAGATAGTCGATTTGATAGCACCAACCATTTCAGACTTGACCTTCGAATTTGACCCTGTATATGATTTCAGATTGGCTGGGTTAGATTTAGGGTTTCTTGAGTTTGATAGAATGAAGACTTGGGTAAATTTGAGGGCTTATTAATCCTTTTCATCTGATAGTTGCTTTCCTATGAGGGCCTTGGAAAAGATCTATTTTAATTTAGTCAAACAAGTGAGTTAATCCAGGTTGAGACTGTGTGTTAATGGAAAAATCCCAGGGTTTCAATTTTAGGGTCATCACCAATGATAATAAAATTTTCCATTGAGTGAGTTATAAATCTGGATCCACGAATGAATGAGTTAAAGCAAACAAGATTCGAGCCCAAATTCGCCAAATTCATGATCATTCGATCAATTTGGGTGAAATCGTGAAAAACTAGAACTTTTAGGATTTTAAGTGCTTTGCTTAAATCCTCCACCTCTAGAAATCCCTAAATTTCCATCATCCCTTTGTTTTCCTGAGAAAGTGCAAAAACACAAAATCATGCCAGCTTCATTAATTTCTGTCCCTGATGGAAATCCCCAAAAACTTGCCAAACATGAAGAATTGTGGAAATGCATGAGTATCTCATGATTGGTTTGAATGATTTAAAGGATGATTAACACTTTTTCTTGAGTTGTGATGATTAATTATGGTAATTGTGCATTCATCACTAAAATCCGTTTAGCTCATAAATCCCCAAAATTCCTACCTAGCTTGATTTCCCCGAAGGGATCAAAATCCCAAACTTTTAAGGAATTGTGCTTTATTGTGTTTTAAAGTATTTTGATCATTGTTTGGGCTTAGTTGAATGATTAATATGTTATTTATGATGGGTAACTATGATCCTCATACTGTAATGGAGATTTATTATGATATTTTGCTGAGTGCAAGTTGAATCAAGCAAGGAAGTTAATAACAAGACCACGTGCAAGCAAATGGATCTTGATGTTAAGGGATCTTCAATCTTAGAAGCTGAGAGGATCAAATTGGATACAAAGAGAAAGCATCCTAAAAGCAAGTTAACTTCCATTTGGTCTGGGATAACTGATACAAGTGTGGGAAGATGGGACTATGAGGAGTTCAAAGCAATAATGGTAGTGAAGGACCCTCCTCTATTGGCAAGAAGATTAGTTAGTTCTAGTGGCACATGTGGCTGAATTTCCTCCTAGAGTGTAGTGTTATGAGTTGGTTTTGGAATGTAACAAACACTATACTCCAAGCACACAAAGGGTGATCAGCCCACAAGGCAGAGTGTTGGAAAATTTCTCTCTTGTTTTAGTGGCACAAACTTTTGATATGCTTGATAGATCCCATGTAGTGGGTTTTGACCTTGATGTAGCCAAGAAGTACTATGCAAAGGATAAAAATAAGTCTTTACAGGTTATCAACTATTGGATGGAGAAACCTAAGCCCCATATTTCCAAATTCCCAGAGCAATTGTTTAGGGTGAAGTTCAAGTTAGAGTACTATGATGAAATCACTCTTCTTAGCAAAGTGGTGGGATTGAAGAGTGCAGGAGTATTTGAAAGCTGGATATTCTATATAATAGTGAGAATGGAGCAGGGCATAGACTATCATTGGATTGGCATAATCAATGCCATGATTCATGAGCAATTATGCAATGTACTGCAAACCAAGAATTTTACCATGACATCCTACTTGATCTATGCTTTGGAAAGATTCCATCCATACAGGATCTTTGGCCATGATGTAATCTATTAGGTCTATCCCTAGTTGAATGTAGGCAATTCCAACTATAGAAGGGTGAATGATGCATTCACCATGTACATCACCAGATTGCTCCAAGGTGCAAATAATGTAAGGATTTCAGATGCTGCTAAGGAGTTGGTATAGAATTTTGCAGCATGGTTCATACAATTTACAACCTTCCCTTACATAAGGATTGATGGTTGTTAGAGAGCTCCCTACAAACTGCCAAGATACCCAACTGATCACATCATACTTTTGGAGGTCACCAGGCAGATTTCTGACTTTGATGCCATTCTGAAGAAGGAAAAGCATAAGACCGGGTTTGGAAATGACTCACCCTTTAGAGTAGGAAGCATTGAGGCTTGTCCCTCCATAATCTCAGCACACTCCTCTAAAGAAGAAATGAGTTCTTTAGGTTTGTCATTCCATTCCAAGAAGTCTAAATTTGATAGAAAAAGTGAGGCTCAAAAGAGAGCCAGTAGAGATTTCAGTCATAAGGATGATTTTGAGGCCTGTTGGGCCAATTGAAAAGATGAATTTGAGGTCTAGAGAAAAAATTTCTCAAGGTTGCATATTCACTTGATCATATTATATAACATCAAGGCCTTCCTTGATTATATTGATGACGATGGAGATGTGATACAAAGCCATGACTATGAGCCAATCAAAGACAAGCCTATAGGAGAGATCGACTAGTTGGAAGAAGAGAAAATAGAATTGGAACAAATCACTACCCCTATGATCAAATACACAAAACTATGGGTCAAGCATAAGATCTGGGAACTGGACAGTGAAGGTAAGCAATATACTTATAACCTAATGGGAAACTTGGAGTCCCAATCCACCTCTGAGGAAAATAAGCTAGATTCGAAGGGAAAATAAAAGGTGGATTCTCCCTTCAAGATTAAAATCAAGGGTGTCCAAGCAAAGGTAGAGGTAGAAAAGAAAAGGGAGCACACCTCTAAAGAGAAGAAATCTGCTGTAAAGGAAGAACCCCAGGAAGAAGGGAAGAAAGATGATGATCCTGTGCTCAAAAGGAGAAAAGTGAAAAGAGCCTCAAAGAAGCAAAATGAGCCCTCCAAGGAAGAAGGTGAAACAGTCCCCCAAGTGGTCAATGTAGAAAGCTTTGGGGAAAAGACACAAGTATATGCTTGCAGATCAAGGACTCCTTCCCCTAAGGAGAGTGTACTAAAAGAAAATGTTCCCACAAATTTCACTATTGTGGAACAACAAAAGGATAACCCTCCCTTTCCTGAGTCACATGATGTAGATTGTGAGTCAAAGGATGCTGATGCTAGTGATCATCAGGATGAGGATGCAGAAGGATTCAAAGAGGGTGAACTTCATAGTGCTGAAGAAAAAATTGAGAGAATCTTGCAATCCCCTCTGGTAACATATGAAGAATCACCTATTGGTGATGTAGGAGAGAAATCCTTAGAGAAAGAGGAGATACCTCTAAGGACTCCTTCTCCATGGAATGATCTGGAGGAGCATCACAAAGAAGGGGATGAAATTCTGAGGGAGGATAAGGAAGATTAGGGGAAAGAAGATAAAACTAAAGTACATGTGGTCCAAAATCAAGTTGTTGACTCCTCTGCTAAGGAACAAGAGCGTATCACTGAAGGTGACCAACAGTTAGATTCTACCACTTATAGTTGTCTTGATAAGGAGTTAAAAATTAAACAAATTGTTGTAGATGACACTCCCCCGAATTGGGATGACCTGTTGGCTAATATTGGAAAGGGTAAAGCAAAGAAGAAGGCCAAGGTCATTTCTAGGATTGGCAGGGATGAGTCCAACAACAGGGTAATTCATATTGCTACCCCTGCACTAGAAAAAAATAAAGATGAAGTGACTTGCTAGGATTATAGTGTTCAAACAATCAACTTGGTGCCCACATCCATGATGCAGAAAGTTGAAGAGTTCCAAGGATCTAGTGCTGCAATCTTGGGGAGGTTGAACAAAGAAGTGAAAACCAAACAAGAATTGAAGAAGGAAAATGAAAGTTTGAAAAATTATTTGGAAGATCTTATGAAACCTTTGCAATCTATTAGTCAAGTTAGCTCTTCTTCATCTGCAAGAAGTTTCATACCTAAAGAAACAATCAATGAATTGGAAAGAATGAAAACCTCCACAAAGGTCACACTTGATTGGTTGCAAGGAGTGGGAACCAGAGGGGATGATAGGATTAAGGAAATAATGTCAACTTGTGGAGATGCATATAGGTCAGTGGAGTGGTTGAGGAATGTACTATCCCAAGACAATGATGATATAGATCTCCTACTATGGAAAACCAAAGCTATCATGGAGTATATCGAAGTGAAGCTGGTGGGTGATGGAATTCTATCCTCCTCAAAAATTTTAGAGACTTGGGAATGGTATGAGACCCTACAGATTATGCAGAGGGTGTTGAAGAAGATCCATAAACAAAGAAAATAGTTGGAAGGCACCTTGATAGATATTTATAACAGGTGTATTTCATTTTTTGAAGTCATGACCGGCAGGAAGAAGTTTGCACCAAAGCATCTCAACTTTGAGCAGCCAAGGAAGTGGTGGCATGAGGTTTATATCCCAATTGATGATGGTCTAGTCACTATTCACCACCTAGATGATGCAGCCACATATATTGCAGTCATGGAGAAACACTAAACCCTCAAGGTGGAATGGGATAAAATCATCAAGCAATGAAGGGAAGATATTAAATCTATTGAGAGAAATTTTAAAATATTGATTATTACACCTTTGGCCGACTTGGATAGGATCTTCCTTATGGTGTAAGATAAAGTGGGATGAGATAATGACAAGGGGGAAGGCATTTAATGCATGGCTACATCAAAATTTGTGCTTCCCATTATTCCTTCTTCCATCCTTTACATGCATTGGACCAAGCTACATTGGAGAACCCAAGCTGACCTGGAGGAGTTTCAAACATTTAATGAAAATTTTTGTTTTATTCTAGAATTTTCTTGGTCGACCTATTTTTGGGGCCGATTATCTTTGTAACCCTATTTGGGCTGACATAGCATGGAATTTCTATAAATAGGGCATTCAGCCTCATTCGCAAGGGCTAGATAGTTAGAGAGAAACTAGAGAAATTAAGTGACTAAGCAAGAGCTAGGAGTTAGTTTATTTTTCAAGCAAGTGCTATAACACAGAAAACTAGAATTGTTGCTACTTTGGGTGATTTAATGCAAGTAAAGACATTGTGATTTGGTGTTCTTTCTTGTAATGATCTATCTTGCATGGTTCTTGTTATTCCATCTTTTGAAATTTCTTTGAAAGTATTTGGTACATGTTAGATCTAGAATTAGATATGATTCAATGTTGTTTATGGTTTAGTGTTTGAAGTGTTTGTAGCAGTCCCTAGTCCATACTTTTAGAAATTTACCGAGTGTGAATTGTTGTTTAAAGTCAGCCTGGACCTTAAATTTATGTGCTAAGTTCAATTGTTAGTATTTATTCATTTCAATATCAAAATTAGGGTTGTCTTGAGTGAATGCTTGACAGTCATAAAATCTTTATTTCCTTAGAAGATTGCACTATTCTTGTAAAATTGGAGATTGAATTTGGGTTAAGCAGGAATTGGTTTTGAGGGATTGGACCATTTCAGGTGTTTCATCATTTACATTATTGATTCTAGGACTAAATTTAGTTTTAGCTTCTCTTTCAAACCCTTATCTTTTGCCTTTTCTTTTATCATTTGGGTTAGATTTAGGATTTCAAGTATCAACACATTGCTAAATCTGATAAGTTCAAAGTTCCAGTGTTTTTTTGTAAGACCCCTTGTGTTAACCAACATTTTTGCATATCATCTGAGTTATTTTATGCATTTCCAAGACCTAAAAATAGAGAACGTGGGGTTATCTCTTGAGGCTTGTTGATAGATATTTACCTTTAAAAAGAGATAGGATATCATAATTTGTCTGAGTTGTTGATGTGCAGAAAACACAATCAATAGGTACAATGTTGTTCAAGATGAGACCTTGCATTTTTCCTCTCTTATAAACAAGATGAGATCATTTGCACTCCCCTCTCTTGGATACATTGGGCATAATGTTACTTGAGATGACACATTGCATTAGTTAAGCTAAATCCCTTTGAGAAATTTTTACATTACATTTTTTCATTTTTATTTTGTTGCATTTCCTGGGCACCTTGCATAACACAACTTGCATGCATGTATTGCCGTATTGTTTTAAAGCTTTACATTTACATTTCCTTTTTCTTTGTGGAACCTTGTTAAAGTTATCAGGAGGTATAAATTTGGCATGGTTGAGTGGGAAGCCGAACTAGCGATGTGACTTTTCTCATAGCCACTTTTTGTTTGAGTGTATGACAACTAGTGTATGTTAATCTTTTTCCTTTTCTTTTTATGTTTTTGGCCCTTCTCACCCTGTGGCTGACTTGAAAGTATGTGGGCCCAGAGTGAGTACATCTTTGACATTTTTGTCTCTCTTTCTACCTTGCCTTTGCATGATTTTGTATCTTGGGGGCTTGGCTTACATGTGGATCTCTCTTGAATGTCTACTTTAGTGTGAGTTTGAAGTAGATTCATCCTCTCACTAAACTGGGGCATTAATGTGCCATAGAAAAAAGTACCCTTTGCTTGATTTGAGATAATTCATGAGAAATGGACTTAATAAGGCTTTAATTTAGGTGTTGTGAAGCATTTTATGCATCCACACTAGATTTTAGACCTTTGCAAATTAAATAAAATTTAAATATTGAAGTCTTGTGAATATGTTGTGAAGTGTTGTAAAACATTTCTACATCATTCTAGACTCTATTTAACATAATTAACCTAAAAATCATTATTTGACAAATCAACAAGTCCTATTTTGAAGTGCTGTTAAGTCTTGTAATCAAGATTCACACTTTTCTAGGCATTTCCCCCTTATTTACACCTTTCTAATGTCTTATTGGACCTCCTTATACACTCCTATGCTTTATTTAAGTATATTTTTAAATAATACCTTGACACATAACATTAAATGGAATTTAATTCTTGACACTTAAACACACCTCCAAGGTGGGACCCATTCGCCATGGGTGGCGAATGAGTCCACCTTGGCTCAAAATTCAAGATAATTTAAATTTCTTTAAGGATTTATTCAAAATTATGCTTGATTTCAGCTTGTGATGATGTATAAACAGGTACTAAGACAAAATATTTGTATGAATAAGAATATTTAACCTTATTTTGGGAGGATCTCCTTTCAATCAATAACACACATTGATTATTTTTCATCTTTTATCCTGCATTCATCATCTATTCTCTAAAACAATTTAGGGTTTCATTATTACAAGTCTTCAAGCTAGCATTCTAAGGCATTCAAGGGCTAATTCTACATGATTTACTGTAGAACAACAAGATCAATCATCATTGTAAGATAATTTATTCCATTTTTTTTGCATGCTTTATTCATCTATTTCATCAATTGGTTTAATTACCTACAAAGGGGTTTGACCAAGGCAAACCCCCATACCTTAACAATCAATATTTTTCTCTTCTTGTGTTGTTTGTGTGAAAAATTAGGATCCTTTCAAGCGTAGGAATCATTGAAGATTGCATTTATAAGTTGTTGAAGTCTTCTTCTCTTCATTCAAGTAAAATTATCAAGTAAAAGTCACTTTCAGACCCGTTCCTGACATTTTCTAAAGTGGGCACCTATAGAAGTTGGATTTGCAGATTTGAAGCTACAAATTCCATCCTTGATTTTTTAGATTCCTGAAGGTGGACTGATTTGACATGCTTGGTGAATGAGTCCCATCTGGAGGGTTGAAACAAGATTTTGTTAGAATCTAGCTCTTTGTACTCAAAAACTAGTTCTTAGGAGTTTTCATAAGTACTGGGACTGATTCACCACAGGTGGCAAATGAGTCCTTCCTAGCTTTTGTGACATCATCATTCAACATTTCTAGCATTCCAGATTCATCACAGTTTGTCCAGGTGCACTCTAATCTTACCCTTCTATTTTTGTTTTGCATATTTCATTCATTTAGTTTATGTTTGCATATCATCACGTGTTTTCCAACATCTTGCATTTAATTAGTTTATACTCTTTAATTTGTGTTTTCACTAGATTTCCAACATTAGAACACATTCACACTCATCAAATTTATACTTCATCCTTCCTTTCGTCTTGAGTGCTAACAAAGTGTCCATTTTGGCCTCTATTTCTCTCTCTTCCTAGGTGAAACACCCTAGGAAGAGCATGAAGGATTGGAGATCCAAAATCCTTCATTTCAATATTCATCTTTCTTTTTCAGCTTATTATGTTTAGACATAACATTTAGCCACATTGCATCCCTCTTTACATTAATTTTGAGATTAGAAATAATTATTTTCGCCCCAATTCCTCTCCTTTCAGGTGAAAAACCTAGAAGTGTTGGAGGAACCCTTGGGTAACCAAAATCAGTGTCCACACTTCTAAGTCTTCATATGTCATTGTCCTTCTATCGGCTATTGGGGATTGGGGATCCATTTTTCTTCATACCACACTGAAAAGCATACCTTCAAGCTATGAAGAGTGAAAGATACATTAGATTATCAAGTGTTGGCTTTCACACATCCTTCATACCACTCATCACACCTTTCAGTAAGGCAAAAACATCCCTCTTGACCTATGAATATTGATGCCTTTTTGGAGGTTAGCGTTCGTATTACTTGCATACTCCATACTCCATGATACTTACTTTCCATTTGGTAAAGTACAAGCCATACCTCCAACTCAGTATGCCCGACACCACTTCGGGGTTCGAAGATCCTCCATACCACTCTTTTCAAACACAAGTGTAACCTATGCTCTCGAAGTTCAAAGTCAAAAAACCTTTGGACTTAGTGGATTTTTCTTCATATCTCTAAGGGACTCGGAAGAGGCATGACCAATACCCTGATGACACTTTTAAATTTTGCAAATTTGAAGCTGCCATTTCAAAAAATTTGCCTCTGCACTCTCAGAAGTGCATCTAAAGAATATGCCTAAATGACCTACTTTGGAGGGTCATAATTTGGAGCCAGTTGATTTTCATGCAAAACCCCTTTTTGGAAACACTCATGTGACTTATGTGAGTATGCATGTCAATTTTTAGCTTCCCAAGATAAGTTTTGTTAGGGTTTTGAAAAGAGAAATTGGAGGGTTTTGCCACTTTTCTGCTGTTTGTAAACTTTCAGCTTTGTAAAGTAGCTTCCTATTCGAGCTTGCATTTTACAAATGGATGATCATCAAGACAAAATTATTGCTTCTCTCCATTCTCCATTCCTAAATGAACTCACATGTTAGGTTATAGAGTCTCATGATTTGATTTTCTATTTTTAAAAAGTCAAAACGCAATGCAATTTGTTCAGTTTTGCACCTGCATTTTCTGAAGCTTTTCAAGGTGGTCAACTTTGACCCCTAATATCTTGTGTATAATGATGATTCAAAAAAATTCCTCTTGCACACGTGTTCAGTGTAACTAGATGAGCCAGTTTCTCCAGTGGTAGCTCGCCAAGAGTTGATTTGATATTTTTTCAAGAATGTGATTGGGTGAGTTTCAGTTGGTTTTGAACTACTGCAAGTGCAGAAAAGTTCAACTAAGCAACTTTGATAGTGAATAAATTTCACCTCAGAATCTCTTTCATCGAACCACTTTTTTCACCCCATTCTTGAACAAAATTTCTGCATGCCTACAAGTTTTGATGGCTCCAAGAGGTTGTTTGACCAGTTTCCCAAGGCGATTCCTGGGCCCACTTGGCCAATTTTTCTCAGTTTTCAAATGTGCCAAAAATAAATTTCAACAATCCATTTCAAATTTTCATGCCTAGAGCATCTAGAAGCTATTTCTGCTCAAATTAAGCATAATTTTTTTTAAAACATTTTTTTTTAGCCGGGCCCACATGGGGCTTGATATGCTTTGTATTATTGTGGAATGCTTTGAAGGAAATATTTCAGTCATGGTTGTAAGAACAATAGATAGGAGCTATATACACTCAGAGGGTGAATCGTCTTATGGGCCAACATTGTGGTTTTGTGAAAAGAGGACATTACAATTATAAATCATAAAAGAAATGATTGGCTAGTGATTTCATGAGGAGGTTACCCAGGCTGAAGATCAAGCATTCAAGTAAGAAATGCAGTTGTGATAGACAACCCAAAGTGAATGAATGGAGAAACATTTAAAATTGTGGGACATTTTTTGAGCTAAGTCAATGAGAATGAAAATGATATCAGGATTTTTAGAATAAAGTGATTTTCCTTCAGTAAAAACAAACCTCCAAGTAAACATGATCTGATGACTCGCCCAAGTTGCATGATTGCAGCATATGCATAAAATGAACATATTGAAAAGGCTTCAGAAACTCTAAAACAAATGCACGCATCATGAAATAGGGGACACACTTAGGGTAAATACAAAGTCAAATTTGAAAATATTTGTAAACCAAGAGAGCACAATGATAAATGTTGATGAGCTCGGCTGATTAGGAAGGTGTTAGTGATATTGAATCAGATGGTGTCTTATGTACTGCAAATGGTAGCCATCACACTAGGTGGAAGAGAGATCAAACACAGGGGTCAATTTGATCCGCATAAAAATGTGTGCCATCTGTAGAGGGATGCCACAAGGCACCATCGAGCTTGCAATGGGGAATGTATTTGCTTCTAAGAATGGGATGCCATGAATGTTGCAAATGTTCAAAATGGATTTATTAAAAGTCTTTAAAAAATTTCAAGCAAATGAAACTGGCATCTATATTTTTAAGATTACACAACCTTTGTCATTCCCCTCTTCGCTCGTGTAAGTAGAGGAGGGATCCAATGGCAGCCTTGTGTAGTGAGTGGAGGGATCAAAAAATGATGCAGAGTGGTAGGGGAAGACAATCTCTTAAGGGCTTTTCTCAATTACTCTTAGATAAACTCCTTAGTACACCATACAACTAATGAGAAACTTAAGCACTATTTCAACTCCACACACCCAAATGCAATCAGGAGGCTTGGAAATGACTCAAAATCTCTTAACATGGCTAAACTAAACCAACAAACAAGACTTCTCACTTGGGAACACTCTTTCATCTATTGTTGCCATATTATGCCTTGTAGCCCTTATAGCCCTGTCTAATGGGACAGTCAACATAAAATCCTTCTAGTGACTGAAACCAAACCAAAATCACTAGTTTTTGACACTTGGTACTATCCTCCACAAACCCTTTGAACCACAAGTTTTGACTCCAACACAAAGGGCAACAAATGACATGTTTTCTAATGCTACAAGGAGGCCTAAAAGACACTTTTCAATGCAAGTATGGTTACCTTGGAACACCCCAACACCCCTAACCCAATGAATTCATTCCTATACCTTCAATAAACTCATTCCAATTGATCCCAAGCAACACAAAACAGAAAACTCACAAATCTTGCCTCGAATCAGATTTTTGCAACAAAATTTGGCTTGTCACATAGAGATGCCAAGCCTAGGGTTGCTCAAAAGCTGCACCAGAGCCCCTTCCATCCTCCAAGACCTTAAATAACATAAATTACATGATATTCCTCACATTTCCACCAAAAATAAAGCCATGAGCAAGTGGAGAAGGCGAGTTATAAAGCTTTTTAGACCAAACCCGAAATTTTAGGGTTTTCCAGACCACTTTCAGTAAAATGTGAATGTATCTTTCAATTCTTAATAAAAAATTCTCAATCCACCACCAAAAGAAAGGTAGTTCAATTATCTATCGATCCATTATGGTCTTCAGTCTGTAAAGTACATAATAATTCCGTACCACACGTTTTAGCAGCAATTTTACACACAGAAAATGAAGGAAAACAAGGTTTCTTTTTATTCAAACTTTCTCCAAACTTCACCATCAACATGCCTCAACCAAAAGATGCCTATTTCAACCTTTGAAACCTCTTTCCAACTCCCTCCAACTGATTTTTGAATTATTTGGATGTTGGAAACAACTAATTTTTAAAATATTCCAAACTAGACTCCTAATTGCCTAGTTAAGGCAATTTATACTACTCTGAAGAAGCCCAATTGCAATGAACATTTAAAAGGTGTTAAAAAACCACAAAAAATATCAAAAACATAAAGGCTACTCCCCTCAAATACCTAGTTTTAGGAAGGAATCTTAATTCCTTAACTTTCCTAGATGCACCAAGTTCACATGGTGAGGAAGGAGACCTTGTTCTTACAACCAAATGTTCCAAGATGGTTCTTGGAAACTTATTACATCCCACACTTCTTGACAACAAACAAACAAAAAAACAAACAATACCTCCAAGAGGCATGGAGACCCCAAGGTGCTCCCAATTACATTGTGATTGGTCTTTTTAGACCTTATTAAGCCTAAAAAATAAAACATTCTTATTCCATCCTAAAATTCATTGTCATCATGACATTTGTTGAATCTTCAAGGACTCTTTTCCCTTTCATTCCAAGGTGTAGGTGCCCCTGCACCATACACCCCCCCATAGGAAAACTCTTGTCCCAAGAGTAAAATTTAGCTCCTTGTCTCCACATTGCTGCTTCATGCATATACAAACCTGCTACTTGCCTTTTCCTCACACTTGGATCAAAATTTGATATCATCCTAGCCCTTATACCTGCAAAAAAACAAGGGTTAGAAACATAGTGTTCTACCTTCTTCTTTGTTCCATCCCCACACTTGTATCCATGCATTTTTTCTTGCATACTCTTCCCTCTCTTTACTATCATTAGACCTTTGCAACTTTGTTCCACTTGTTCTTTCCTCACTGTGATTATACCTTGTTCATTGTCATTGCCTTGTATCATTGTTTTATCAAACTCACCAGCCCCTATGCTTGCAAATTTCACATTCTTTTCACCATAGCTCATGCTTATAGGACACACAATGGTCCCCACAATAAGCTTTTCATGTTTTCCAAACACTTCACTTAGTTTTCCATACTTATGCACTATCCTATCATCATTCTCCTTAATTGTACCAGAGCTAGATGTGAATTCATCACTCACTCCTTGTAAAACCAAACTCCTCACTATCCTCCCATCATTCACCTTAACTAGATCAGACTTAGGCAAGAGTGCTTTCTCTTCCTTTTGCAAAAACAATCTTTCTACTGTCCTAACACTATTTTTAGGTGCCTTCCATACTGTCACAACACCATCTACCTGCTCCAAACTTGAAATCACATTAGACCTATTGTTCTCAAGCCTTAAAGGCTCCTTCTTACCCAAAATGACAACTTTACTTTTGCCTTTATCTCTTGCACTACCTTGTAAAGGAGTTAGTTTAAAACTCTCACCACCTTTCCTTATTGTATAGGTGTTTTCCCAACCATCATACAGGGTCTTTCTATCAAATTTCCATGGCCTTCCCAAAAGCAGATGACAACAATCCATTGGAAAAATATCACATAGGACTCTATCCTTATACTCCCCAATCTGGAAATCCACATAGGCTTGTTCATTTACTATTAGACTTTGGCTATCATTGACCCAAGAAACTTTGTAGGGTTCAACATGTGGGATTCTTTCTAAACCCAACTTATCTACCATCTCCCTAGAAACCATATTATCTTGAGAGCCAGAATCAATTACAACTTGACATACCTTCCCTTTGATTTTGCATGTTGTTCTAAAGAGACTCCTCCTTTGGCTCAGATCTTCTTCTTTTTGTCCCTGCAGCAAGGTCCTTTCTACCATGAGTGCTTCCCCTACTTTTGGATCTGCAGGTCTGCTTGGTGAACTCACACTCTCTTCTTCATCTCCTTGCATGATGGGTGTCCAAAGTCAGCACACTTGAATGATGGGTGTCCAAACTCATTACACCTATAGCATCTTCCTGAGAATTCACCATAATCTCTTCTTGATCTAAAGTTGCTTCTTCCTCCTCTCCATCCTCCTCTTGCTTTAGGAACTTGGTCCTTGTTCTTATCGGCATCTTCATGATCTTCTTTAGGTTGCCTTGATGTTGAACTTGTACCTCTGCCCCTAGATGTACTGCCTCTTCCTCTTGCTGCCTTGTCTTGTCTTCTCTTCATTTTCTCTTCTACCCTAATAGCCATTTGAAAGCATTGTTCAACTGATTTATGTGCCAAAATGCTGATCTCATCTTGGATGTTATACCTCAAGCCATTCAAGTACCTAGCAACCATTTCATATTCATCTTAATCTTCTTCATGCTTAGTTCTTATGCTCAACTTATAAAATTCTTCAGTATATGATTGCACATCCAAATCTTTTTGTCTAAGATTTTGCAACTTTTTAAGGAATTGAACATTGTAATCACAAGGGAGAAATTTACCTTTCATTTTATCCTTCATCCTTTCCCATGAAATGATCTTACTCTTTCCTTGTCTCTCCCTTTCCTCTTGCACAAAATTCCACCATACCAAGGCATGTCCCTTCAATATTGTTTTGGCCCTCTTCACCTTAAGTCCTTCATCAACATCTTCACTATCAAAGTAGTTTTCCATAGCCCCAATCCAATCTAGGAGCTCTTCACTATCAAGTTTTCCTCCATACATAGGAACATCTATTTTTCCATGTCCCTCCTTCTTTAGAACCTTCAAAAGCTTGATTTTTCTTGCATCATCAGGGTCCATCTCCTCTTCTTCACCAAGAGATTCTTCTTCCTCTTCAATTTCACTTACATCCTCTTCCACTCTATGCTTTGCCTTCCAAGCAGCCATCTCTCTTTTTAAGGCTTCTATCTCCTTGTCATGAGTGTCAATTCTCCTTGCAAATACACTTCCTTTAGGTGGCATTTTCACAATCCTATCTCTTCACCAACCTATAAAACCAATCTAACAACAACACAAGATCTATTCCCTTCTTTCGATACCGCTGTGATGCGAGTGGTAGGGAAGAATGCTCTTAAGAGCTTATCTCAAAATCGCTCAAATAACTCCTTAATACCTGCCACAACCAATGGCAAATTAAACATTGTGCTCCACCCAAAATACATTAGGGAGGCTTGATGACTCAAAATCTCTTAACATGGCTAAACTAAACCAACAAACAAGACTTCTCACTTGGGAACACTCTTTCATCTATTGCTACCATATTATGCCTTGTAGCCCTTATAGCCCTGTCTAATGGGATAGTCAACATAAAATCCTTCTAGTGAATGAAACCAGGCCAAACTCAATGGTTTTTGACACTTGATACTATCCTCCACAAACCCTCAAAACCACAAGTTTTGACTCCAACACAAAGGGCAACAAATGACATGTTTTATAATGCTACAAGGAGGCCTAAAAGACACTTTCGAAAATGCCAAGTGGTTGTGACTTAAAACCCTAAACCAATGAATTCGAATTCTATACCCTTCCGAAATAAAACTCATTCCAAGTGATCCCAGCAACACAAAACAGAAAACTCACAAATCTTACCTCAAATCAGATTTTTGCAACAAATTTTGGCTTGTCACATAGAGATGCCAAGCCTAGGGTTGCTCAAAATTTGCACCAGAACCCCTTCCATCCTCCAAGACCTTCAAGAACATAAATTAAATGATCTTCCTTGCCTTCCCACCAAAAATCAGGCCATGAGCAAGTGGAGAAGGCGAGTTATAAAGCTTTTTAGACCAAACCTCAATTTTGAGGGTTTTCCAGACCACTTTCAGTAAAATGCGAATATCTCTTTCAATTCTTAATGAAATAGTCTCAAACCACCACCAAAAGAAAGGTAGTTCAATTATATATCGATCCATTATGGTCTTCATCCTGTACAATACATAATAATACCGTACCATGCATTTTAGCAGCAATTTTACACACAGAAAATGAGGAAAAATAGGGTTTCTTTTTATTCAAACTTTCTCCAAACTTCAGAATCAACCTGCCTCGACCAAAAGAGGCCTATTTTAACCTTTGAAACCTCTTTCCAAATCCCTCCAACTAATTTTTTAATTAGTTGGATGTTGGAAACAACTAATTTTTAAAATATTCCAAACTAGACTCCTAATTGCCTAGTTAAGGCAATTTATACTACTCTCAAGAAGCCCACTTACAATAAACATTTAAAAGGTGTTAAAACACCACAAAAAACATCAAAAACATCAAGGATACTCCCCTCAAATACCTGGTTGCACCAAGGCATCTTAATTCCTTAAATTGCTTAGATGCACCAAGTTCACATGGTGAAGAAAGAGACCTTGTTCTTACAACTAGACTTGACTTCAAACCCAAAACTTGTTACAAGACATGAAAGATGGTTCTTGGAACCTTATTACATCCCAAAATTCTTGACAACACATAAAAAAAAACAAACAATACCTCCAAGAGGCATGGAGACCCCAAGGTGCTCCCAAATACATTATTATTGGTCTTTTTTCTTTTTAGACAAAACATTCTTATTCTATCCTAGAATTCATTGTCATCATGAAATTTTTTGAACCTTCAAGGACTCTTTTCCCTTTCGTTCCAAGGTGTAGGTTCCCCTGCACCAGTTTACAACTATTTCAACAAATTTTATGTTGAGATATGAGCCATGATTTAATCTAAAAACATTAATACTAGGTTAGACATTTGAAAGCATTGTTTAATTCTTAAAATTTCATGTTCAATCAACCCAACACATAATAGATCACACAAAATCAAGAACCCACCAAGGATTCACTATGATCTCATATCTATGACACATGATCATGATTATTTTATAAATTTCAATATAAAAGTCTAATTATGTCCCAAAGGTTTACTATGTACATATTAAGGAAGACCCACTCTAGGATGAGTTATATAATAGTCAACTTTGTGTGAACCATCATGGTGTTTATTTGTATGTTTACAAAAATAATGAAAATCAATAATGAGGGATTTAACTAGACACTCATCAACTGGTACTATTTTTATTTATTTATTTATTTATAATGTCTAAATTATCATAGTTACAACTATCCCTTCTAGAATTCTATGAATTCATAGTATTTAAGCTCAAGAACACTATAGTATATTTTAAAAATTAAAGGTGGTTTCTCCCCTTCTAAAAATTGATCATGTCTGGGCCATGTATGATACTAAGGTTCAAAATCATATTCCTAGAGTTAAAGATGTGAAAATGATCCTTGAACCTATGGGTTATGAGCCCACCAATGCTGATGCATATACTAGCTTGACCAACTAGAGAGTGACATATAACACCATGAAAAATTCTTATACTACTAGCCACTCCAATATCAACTATACAATTTATATGTAAGTGGACACTTGTGGATCAAGAGGTCATATGTAATGATTACCAAACATAGTAATTCCATGCAAATTGTGGGTTATGGGGCTATAATGTTACTTTTGAATTAAAATGACAAGCATAGTAAAGCTACTCAAGATAAATAGAAAAATAATTGATATTTTAGTATGGTTACACAATTTCCACCCTAAAATATTCTTATTTCAAAGACAACTAAAAATATGAACTTAATACCACTAAAATGATCATCTCTTGGTTGAAATCTTAGAATAGATAAACTAATTTTCCAAGAGCTTCATGAATCATCCAAAGCTATATGCAAATTTGATATTTAAGATTTTTATTACTATATATATAAATTCAAAATATTAAAATATTCCTTTTTTATGTGGTGATCCTCTTTACTCAATGATTGATCATATGGTGATTCAATATGACTCCTAACTATCAAACAAAGTTACTAATTTGTTTCTCGAGTTAGATTTATTTATTTTTTTAATTCTCATATGTAATGCTTTGTCTATGAGGAATGAATTACTTTTGTTTGACTATTTTGTTCATTTAAGAGGACTTATGTTTCATGATATCTATCATCCCTTTAATTAGTTTGCTTCTTGATTGAATCTATCGATATGTTGGTTCAATTAGAACTCCATAAAAAATTGTCATCTTAAAATTGAATTTTATTCTATTATATTCTTAAAATAAGAATGCCAATTTGACATGGGTATATAAATAAATGTAATCTCATTAGAGTTCTTATGTGAAAATTTCAATGGTAGGGCATGGATGGTTCTATATTCAGTCATTTGTACTGGATATCCAACATGAAATGCATCGATTTTAAAGGCTCATGAGTGAGACAGGAGTAATGTTGCAAATATTTTGCCAAATGTGAGGGTATCCTTCTCCCAAGTAATAATGATCTTAGATGGCTTTAGAAAATTAATAAAGCGGAAAGGCTTCCCAAACTCTTGTTCCATTGCCCCTAGATCTCCACATCCTACCCTATGACCTGATCCATATCTTTGGACACAGTAAATTCCTCAGCAAAATATATCTATTGTCCATCTCTGTGAAAGCATTTTGTTTTAAATATCCATATAAGTGTAAACAACTTTTGATCAAATTCCCCTGAGACACCAAGTTAACTACGGTATTAGATTACACTCATCGGGAAGCACAAGGATTCATTACCAAATGGAGGGTTAGGTGCACCCTTTAACAACATAAGACTCATAAAGGAAAGATTATATTGGCCTCGGTAATGTGGACATGGAAGATTTTAATGTGTAAATTACTTGTGCTTGAGGTGATATCTTAACAGCACCAAACTTTTTGGCAAGACCCATGATAGGGTATAACATTCACATGCTACTCCTCATGGTTGTGAGTGGATTTGAGTATTCCCCTATTTGTGAGTGATCATTCTATATGGCGAAGAATGTTGTACAGAATGAGAACAATTTATATGGAGTTTAACCCAACTTGTATGGTACATGATCAGTTATGGAGATCGAATCAATATCTACCCAATTTAGAGAATTTAAGTAGAAAAAGAATTACAGCTTTCCATCGAATGTTCTTAGATATCAGACGAAATGAGAACTTTAACAGTGGTTTTTAAAGTAAATTTAAACTGGATGTAACTCTCTACTACCAAATTTTCAAGGTTATAGAATTAGTTGGAATCAATGGTAAACAATTTCAACTGAAGGCTTTGAAATTAAAAGTAAACTTAATCTACTACATTTTTGTTTGTAATTTTCTTTTTTTAGGTTTTTTGCAAGGGCAAAAAATTTACTACTCTTTCTATAGATTAAAATTTTAGAATTTAGAATTGATTTTCAGCAGTCATTTTGTGAATTGAATAACCAAAGGTGAAAGTTTTTAATCATGAAGTCGAAAAGGTAGATGCCTTAGGAATCCTAAAAATTGATTTATCTTCATTGGTTATTCCATTTTTTCCTATTTAACCTTTCAGAATAATAAATAGTCAAGAATTTTAATTAATGTATAAATAAACAATTAAGAATTAATTTAAATTATTATAATTTTTTATTTAAGGTATGTTTTTTAAGAAAATAAATGCAACAAAATAATATTACTATTAGGATCAATATAGGCTCTGATACCAAATGAAACATGACTAATTCCCAAATTTAAAACGCAATGATTTAAATTGATTTCCACAGATTAATTCTAAAATTTTTATGCAAAAATTTAAATATAATATTTAAAGCTTAATTAAAGATGTTGAAATTTAATTGCATATAATAAACTAATCAACAATTGCATCCAAATACATTCAATCATGTCATCAATAAATTATTAGTTCAATAAACTCAAGGATTTCAAACACTTCATTGCTCAGACAATTTATCAAGCATTAATACTTATCTTTTTGAAATGTGTAGAAGAAATCCACAATTATTACTAGAAGGGTCCTTGGTTCAGCCTCTTCTGTCTATGAGTAGTCTGGGAAGAAAGTGGACTTTTCCACTCTACATGAGTGTTGGTTCCACTGGAAGAATGCTCAATACTCGTGCCACAAACCATGCCCTGGCCAGGACCATCCTAAGTGCGTGCACTTGTACCCCAGGTTGGAAACCCACTATAGGAGTGCCCCTTCTCCATCCTACTCATATCCTACTAACCTAGAACCCTATTCCCGCAATGTGCTCTACTTGATTTTCCTTTTTTCTCTTTTTTCCCATCTTACTTTCTAAGTCTCACATGAATGCTTATATAAGCCTTAAGGGGTGGTTTCCAAACCATCACACCCTTTCACAAAGGATGCATTTAATTATTTAAATAAATAATTATGTTTTTACCTTCTTAGGAGAGTTTTTACATATATTCTTTATTAATATCTCTTTTAATCAAAGGATCAT
>VDFB02000003.1:344344251-344392079 GCA_007258455.2 Sequoia sempervirens | reverse complement strand
TCATTGGGGGTATAGATGCCTGATTGGTAGCGAGGCTCTATCTAGTATGCTTTTGGTGTTAGAATCTTTACATAGCCTGGTCAGATCCAGTTTGGTCCTTGTTGCAACTAAGGAAAGGAAAATGAATGCATTTGCACACACTTCGACCTTGGTATAGGAAATGTTTTCTTTCCTATGAATTCTAAAGCCCTATTAAAACAGGTGACCTTATGTAAGGACTGAAACCAAAGATTTTGGGTTCTTGATTCCAGTTTTTCATAAAAATGCTCTGGAGCACTTTCCCAGTAGGAGTCACCATTTTTTGTGTAGTTTTTGCACACATGCCCGACTAAAAGTAGGGACCCTCTCTTGCTTTAGTCTTTATTGCTTTTGGTCCCTCTGATTATGGAATTTGATTGCTTTCAGGTGTGCTTGAATGTTTATTTTTCTTTTGTGAATGATCTCTTGAGGTTTTTCACTGAAAATCCTAAGCCTTGGGGAAATTTTTAGGTTTTTCATGGGTTTCGAGAATTTCCTCCCTAGTCAAAATTCATCGATTTCCTTGGAAACCTAATGAGGACTGCTTTGCATTGTGTTTTGGAGATTTTAGCTCTTCACATAATTTTGTGTCCATCAGAATTCTCTGAAATTCCTTCACCTCCACAAATTCTTGAAATGTGTCTTGGGCTACCTTATCACTGCATTTATGCCTGTTGTATGATTTATGTGGCATGTATTTAATGGCTTCTTGAGGGATTTTATGCTATTGAATTGATTGTCATTTTCCATGTGTCAACCTGAGGAGGTTAATCTTGAGTACTAAGTGTGACTTGGCGATTGGACTTGTGAATGGTTGGATTTGGTGTTGTCTACTGGTGTCATTGTTTATTAGGGCGCTAAAACCTATTGCTAGCCATTGCCCTCTTGAATTTCATCTCATCAATGGTATGTACACTGTCTTCACTTTCGATTGATGAATATGAATGATTTTATGATGTTGTGGGCTTGTCTTGAGTCTAGGTTTGACATGTTTGGAGATATGAAATTAGAGATAGGGTTGTCTATGGTGCTTTTATTTTCTTCTTGAGTTTTGATGGTGCAATCCCCTGGTTAGATAGTCGATTTGATAGCACCAACCATTTCAGACTTGACCTTCGAATTTGACCCTGTATATGATTTCAGATTGGCTGGGTTAGATTTAGGGTTTCTTGAGTTTGATAGAATGAAGACTTGGGTAAATTTGAGGGCTTATTAATCCTTTTCATCTGATAGTTGCTTTCCTATGAGGGCCTTGGAAAAGATCTATTTTAATTTAGTCAAACAAGTGAGTTAATCCAGGTTGAGACTGTGTGTTAATGGAAAAATCCCAGGGTTTCAATTTTAGGGTCATCACCAATGATAATAAAATTTTCCATTGAGTGAGTTATAAATCTGGATCCACGAATGAATGAGTTAAAGCAAACAAGATTCGAGCCCAAATTCGCCAAATTCATGATCATTCGATCAATTTGGGTGAAATCGTGAAAAACTAGAACTTTTAGGATTTTAAGTGCTTTGCTTAAATCCTCCACCTCTAGAAATCCCTAAATTTCCATCATCCCTTTGTTTTCCTGAGAAAGTGCAAAAACACAAAATCATGCCAGCTTCATTAATTTCTGTCCCTGATGGAAATCCCCAAAAACTTGCCAAACATGAAGAATTGTGGAAATGCATGAGTATCTCATGATTGGTTTGAATGATTTAAAGGATGATTAACACTTTTTCTTGAGTTGTGATGATTAATTATGGTAATTGTGCATTCATCACTAAAATCCGTTTAGCTCATAAATCCCCAAAATTCCTACCTAGCTTGATTTCCCCGAAGGGATCAAAATCCCAAACTTTTAAGGAATTGTGCTTTATTGTGTTTTAAAGTATTTTGATCATTGTTTGGGCTTAGTTGAATGATTAATATGTTATTTATGATGGGTAACTATGATCCTCATACTGTAATGGAGATTTATTATGATATTTTGCTGAGTGCAAGTTGAATCAAGCAAGGAAGTTAATAACAAGACCACGTGCAAGCAAATGGATCTTGATGTTAAGGGATCTTCAATCTTAGAAGCTGAGAGGATCAAATTGGATACAAAGAGAAAGCATCCTAAAAGCAAGTTAACTTCCATTTGGTCTGGGATAACTGATACAAGTGTGGGAAGATGGGACTATGAGGAGTTCAAAGCAATAATGGTAGTGAAGGACCCTCCTCTATTGGCAAGAAGATTAGTTAGTTCTAGTGGCACATGTGGCTGAATTTCCTCCTAGAGTGTAGTGTTATGAGTTGGTTTTGGAATGTAACAAACACTATACTCCAAGCACACAAAGGGTGATCAGCCCACAAGGCAGAGTGTTGGAAAATTTCTCTCTTGTTTTAGTGGCACAAACTTTTGATATGCTTGATAGATCCCATGTAGTGGGTTTTGACCTTGATGTAGCCAAGAAGTACTATGCAAAGGATAAAAATAAGTCTTTACAGGTTATCAACTATTGGATGGAGAAACCTAAGCCCCATATTTCCAAATTCCCAGAGCAATTGTTTAGGGTGAAGTTCAAGTTAGAGTACTATGATGAAATCACTCTTCTTAGCAAAGTGGTGGGATTGAAGAGTGCAGGAGTATTTGAAAGCTGGATATTCTATATAATAGTGAGAATGGAGCAGGGCATAGACTATCATTGGATTGGCATAATCAATGCCATGATTCATGAGCAATTATGCAATGTACTGCAAACCAAGAATTTTACCATGACATCCTACTTGATCTATGCTTTGGAAAGATTCCATCCATACAGGATCTTTGGCCATGATGTAATCTATTAGGTCTATCCCTAGTTGAATGTAGGCAATTCCAACTATAGAAGGGTGAATGATGCATTCACCATGTACATCACCAGATTGCTCCAAGGTGCAAATAATGTAAGGATTTCAGATGCTGCTAAGGAGTTGGTATAGAATTTTGCAGCATGGTTCATACAATTTACAACCTTCCCTTACATAAGGATTGATGGTTGTTAGAGAGCTCCCTACAAACTGCCAAGATACCCAACTGATCACATCATACTTTTGGAGGTCACCAGGCAGATTTCTGACTTTGATGCCATTCTGAAGAAGGAAAAGCATAAGACCGGGTTTGGAAATGACTCACCCTTTAGAGTAGGAAGCATTGAGGCTTGTCCCTCCATAATCTCAGCACACTCCTCTAAAGAAGAAATGAGTTCTTTAGGTTTGTCATTCCATTCCAAGAAGTCTAAATTTGATAGAAAAAGTGAGGCTCAAAAGAGAGCCAGTAGAGATTTCAGTCATAAGGATGATTTTGAGGCCTGTTGGGCCAATTGAAAAGATGAATTTGAGGTCTAGAGAAAAAATTTCTCAAGGTTGCATATTCACTTGATCATATTATATAACATCAAGGCCTTCCTTGATTATATTGATGACGATGGAGATGTGATACAAAGCCATGACTATGAGCCAATCAAAGACAAGCCTATAGGAGAGATCGACTAGTTGGAAGAAGAGAAAATAGAATTGGAACAAATCACTACCCCTATGATCAAATACACAAAACTATGGGTCAAGCATAAGATCTGGGAACTGGACAGTGAAGGTAAGCAATATACTTATAACCTAATGGGAAACTTGGAGTCCCAATCCACCTCTGAGGAAAATAAGCTAGATTCGAAGGGAAAATAAAAGGTGGATTCTCCCTTCAAGATTAAAATCAAGGGTGTCCAAGCAAAGGTAGAGGTAGAAAAGAAAAGGGAGCACACCTCTAAAGAGAAGAAATCTGCTGTAAAGGAAGAACCCCAGGAAGAAGGGAAGAAAGATGATGATCCTGTGCTCAAAAGGAGAAAAGTGAAAAGAGCCTCAAAGAAGCAAAATGAGCCCTCCAAGGAAGAAGGTGAAACAGTCCCCCAAGTGGTCAATGTAGAAAGCTTTGGGGAAAAGACACAAGTATATGCTTGCAGATCAAGGACTCCTTCCCCTAAGGAGAGTGTACTAAAAGAAAATGTTCCCACAAATTTCACTATTGTGGAACAACAAAAGGATAACCCTCCCTTTCCTGAGTCACATGATGTAGATTGTGAGTCAAAGGATGCTGATGCTAGTGATCATCAGGATGAGGATGCAGAAGGATTCAAAGAGGGTGAACTTCATAGTGCTGAAGAAAAAATTGAGAGAATCTTGCAATCCCCTCTGGTAACATATGAAGAATCACCTATTGGTGATGTAGGAGAGAAATCCTTAGAGAAAGAGGAGATACCTCTAAGGACTCCTTCTCCATGGAATGATCTGGAGGAGCATCACAAAGAAGGGGATGAAATTCTGAGGGAGGATAAGGAAGATTAGGGGAAAGAAGATAAAACTAAAGTACATGTGGTCCAAAATCAAGTTGTTGACTCCTCTGCTAAGGAACAAGAGCGTATCACTGAAGGTGACCAACAGTTAGATTCTACCACTTATAGTTGTCTTGATAAGGAGTTAAAAATTAAACAAATTGTTGTAGATGACACTCCCCCGAATTGGGATGACCTGTTGGCTAATATTGGAAAGGGTAAAGCAAAGAAGAAGGCCAAGGTCATTTCTAGGATTGGCAGGGATGAGTCCAACAACAGGGTAATTCATATTGCTACCCCTGCACTAGAAAAAAATAAAGATGAAGTGACTTGCTAGGATTATAGTGTTCAAACAATCAACTTGGTGCCCACATCCATGATGCAGAAAGTTGAAGAGTTCCAAGGATCTAGTGCTGCAATCTTGGGGAGGTTGAACAAAGAAGTGAAAACCAAACAAGAATTGAAGAAGGAAAATGAAAGTTTGAAAAATTATTTGGAAGATCTTATGAAACCTTTGCAATCTATTAGTCAAGTTAGCTCTTCTTCATCTGCAAGAAGTTTCATACCTAAAGAAACAATCAATGAATTGGAAAGAATGAAAACCTCCACAAAGGTCACACTTGATTGGTTGCAAGGAGTGGGAACCAGAGGGGATGATAGGATTAAGGAAATAATGTCAACTTGTGGAGATGCATATAGGTCAGTGGAGTGGTTGAGGAATGTACTATCCCAAGACAATGATGATATAGATCTCCTACTATGGAAAACCAAAGCTATCATGGAGTATATCGAAGTGAAGCTGGTGGGTGATGGAATTCTATCCTCCTCAAAAATTTTAGAGACTTGGGAATGGTATGAGACCCTACAGATTATGCAGAGGGTGTTGAAGAAGATCCATAAACAAAGAAAATAGTTGGAAGGCACCTTGATAGATATTTATAACAGGTGTATTTCATTTTTTGAAGTCATGACCGGCAGGAAGAAGTTTGCACCAAAGCATCTCAACTTTGAGCAGCCAAGGAAGTGGTGGCATGAGGTTTATATCCCAATTGATGATGGTCTAGTCACTATTCACCACCTAGATGATGCAGCCACATATATTGCAGTCATGGAGAAACACTAAACCCTCAAGGTGGAATGGGATAAAATCATCAAGCAATGAAGGGAAGATATTAAATCTATTGAGAGAAATTTTAAAATATTGATTATTACACCTTTGGCCGACTTGGATAGGATCTTCCTTATGGTGTAAGATAAAGTGGGATGAGATAATGACAAGGGGGAAGGCATTTAATGCATGGCTACATCAAAATTTGTGCTTCCCATTATTCCTTCTTCCATCCTTTACATGCATTGGACCAAGCTACATTGGAGAACCCAAGCTGACCTGGAGGAGTTTCAAACATTTAATGAAAATTTTTGTTTTATTCTAGAATTTTCTTGGTCGACCTATTTTTGGGGCCGATTATCTTTGTAACCCTATTTGGGCTGACATAGCATGGAATTTCTATAAATAGGGCATTCAGCCTCATTCGCAAGGGCTAGATAGTTAGAGAGAAACTAGAGAAATTAAGTGACTAAGCAAGAGCTAGGAGTTAGTTTATTTTTCAAGCAAGTGCTATAACACAGAAAACTAGAATTGTTGCTACTTTGGGTGATTTAATGCAAGTAAAGACATTGTGATTTGGTGTTCTTTCTTGTAATGATCTATCTTGCATGGTTCTTGTTATTCCATCTTTTGAAATTTCTTTGAAAGTATTTGGTACATGTTAGATCTAGAATTAGATATGATTCAATGTTGTTTATGGTTTAGTGTTTGAAGTGTTTGTAGCAGTCCCTAGTCCATACTTTTAGAAATTTACCGAGTGTGAATTGTTGTTTAAAGTCAGCCTGGACCTTAAATTTATGTGCTAAGTTCAATTGTTAGTATTTATTCATTTCAATATCAAAATTAGGGTTGTCTTGAGTGAATGCTTGACAGTCATAAAATCTTTATTTCCTTAGAAGATTGCACTATTCTTGTAAAATTGGAGATTGAATTTGGGTTAAGCAGGAATTGGTTTTGAGGGATTGGACCATTTCAGGTGTTTCATCATTTACATTATTGATTCTAGGACTAAATTTAGTTTTAGCTTCTCTTTCAAACCCTTATCTTTTGCCTTTTCTTTTATCATTTGGGTTAGATTTAGGATTTCAAGTATCAACACATTGCTAAATCTGATAAGTTCAAAGTTCCAGTGTTTTTTTGTAAGACCCCTTGTGTTAACCAACATTTTTGCATATCATCTGAGTTATTTTATGCATTTCCAAGACCTAAAAATAGAGAACGTGGGGTTATCTCTTGAGGCTTGTTGATAGATATTTACCTTTAAAAAGAGATAGGATATCATAATTTGTCTGAGTTGTTGATGTGCAGAAAACACAATCAATAGGTACAATGTTGTTCAAGATGAGACCTTGCATTTTTCCTCTCTTATAAACAAGATGAGATCATTTGCACTCCCCTCTCTTGGATACATTGGGCATAATGTTACTTGAGATGACACATTGCATTAGTTAAGCTAAATCCCTTTGAGAAATTTTTACATTACATTTTTTCATTTTTATTTTGTTGCATTTCCTGGGCACCTTGCATAACACAACTTGCATGCATGTATTGCCGTATTGTTTTAAAGCTTTACATTTACATTTCCTTTTTCTTTGTGGAACCTTGTTAAAGTTATCAGGAGGTATAAATTTGGCATGGTTGAGTGGGAAGCCGAACTAGCGATGTGACTTTTCTCATAGCCACTTTTTGTTTGAGTGTATGACAACTAGTGTATGTTAATCTTTTTCCTTTTCTTTTTATGTTTTTGGCCCTTCTCACCCTGTGGCTGACTTGAAAGTATGTGGGCCCAGAGTGAGTACATCTTTGACATTTTTGTCTCTCTTTCTACCTTGCCTTTGCATGATTTTGTATCTTGGGGGCTTGGCTTACATGTGGATCTCTCTTGAATGTCTACTTTAGTGTGAGTTTGAAGTAGATTCATCCTCTCACTAAACTGGGGCATTAATGTGCCATAGAAAAAAGTACCCTTTGCTTGATTTGAGATAATTCATGAGAAATGGACTTAATAAGGCTTTAATTTAGGTGTTGTGAAGCATTTTATGCATCCACACTAGATTTTAGACCTTTGCAAATTAAATAAAATTTAAATATTGAAGTCTTGTGAATATGTTGTGAAGTGTTGTAAAACATTTCTACATCATTCTAGACTCTATTTAACATAATTAACCTAAAAATCATTATTTGACAAATCAACAAGTCCTATTTTGAAGTGCTGTTAAGTCTTGTAATCAAGATTCACACTTTTCTAGGCATTTCCCCCTTATTTACACCTTTCTAATGTCTTATTGGACCTCCTTATACACTCCTATGCTTTATTTAAGTATATTTTTAAATAATACCTTGACACATAACATTAAATGGAATTTAATTCTTGACACTTAAACACACCTCCAAGGTGGGACCCATTCGCCATGGGTGGCGAATGAGTCCACCTTGGCTCAAAATTCAAGATAATTTAAATTTCTTTAAGGATTTATTCAAAATTATGCTTGATTTCAGCTTGTGATGATGTATAAACAGGTACTAAGACAAAATATTTGTATGAATAAGAATATTTAACCTTATTTTGGGAGGATCTCCTTTCAATCAATAACACACATTGATTATTTTTCATCTTTTATCCTGCATTCATCATCTATTCTCTAAAACAATTTAGGGTTTCATTATTACAAGTCTTCAAGCTAGCATTCTAAGGCATTCAAGGGCTAATTCTACATGATTTACTGTAGAACAACAAGATCAATCATCATTGTAAGATAATTTATTCCATTTTTTTTGCATGCTTTATTCATCTATTTCATCAATTGGTTTAATTACCTACAAAGGGGTTTGACCAAGGCAAACCCCCATACCTTAACAATCAATATTTTTCTCTTCTTGTGTTGTTTGTGTGAAAAATTAGGATCCTTTCAAGCGTAGGAATCATTGAAGATTGCATTTATAAGTTGTTGAAGTCTTCTTCTCTTCATTCAAGTAAAATTATCAAGTAAAAGTCACTTTCAGACCCGTTCCTGACATTTTCTAAAGTGGGCACCTATAGAAGTTGGATTTGCAGATTTGAAGCTACAAATTCCATCCTTGATTTTTTAGATTCCTGAAGGTGGACTGATTTGACATGCTTGGTGAATGAGTCCCATCTGGAGGGTTGAAACAAGATTTTGTTAGAATCTAGCTCTTTGTACTCAAAAACTAGTTCTTAGGAGTTTTCATAAGTACTGGGACTGATTCACCACAGGTGGCAAATGAGTCCTTCCTAGCTTTTGTGACATCATCATTCAACATTTCTAGCATTCCAGATTCATCACAGTTTGTCCAGGTGCACTCTAATCTTACCCTTCTATTTTTGTTTTGCATATTTCATTCATTTAGTTTATGTTTGCATATCATCACGTGTTTTCCAACATCTTGCATTTAATTAGTTTATACTCTTTAATTTGTGTTTTCACTAGATTTCCAACATTAGAACACATTCACACTCATCAAATTTATACTTCATCCTTCCTTTCGTCTTGAGTGCTAACAAAGTGTCCATTTTGGCCTCTATTTCTCTCTCTTCCTAGGTGAAACACCCTAGGAAGAGCATGAAGGATTGGAGATCCAAAATCCTTCATTTCAATATTCATCTTTCTTTTTCAGCTTATTATGTTTAGACATAACATTTAGCCACATTGCATCCCTCTTTACATTAATTTTGAGATTAGAAATAATTATTTTCGCCCCAATTCCTCTCCTTTCAGGTGAAAAACCTAGAAGTGTTGGAGGAACCCTTGGGTAACCAAAATCAGTGTCCACACTTCTAAGTCTTCATATGTCATTGTCCTTCTATCGGCTATTGGGGATTGGGGATCCATTTTTCTTCATACCACACTGAAAAGCATACCTTCAAGCTATGAAGAGTGAAAGATACATTAGATTATCAAGTGTTGGCTTTCACACATCCTTCATACCACTCATCACACCTTTCAGTAAGGCAAAAACATCCCTCTTGACCTATGAATATTGATGCCTTTTTGGAGGTTAGCGTTCGTATTACTTGCATACTCCATACTCCATGATACTTACTTTCCATTTGGTAAAGTACAAGCCATACCTCCAACTCAGTATGCCCGACACCACTTCGGGGTTCGAAGATCCTCCATACCACTCTTTTCAAACACAAGTGTAACCTATGCTCTCGAAGTTCAAAGTCAAAAAACCTTTGGACTTAGTGGATTTTTCTTCATATCTCTAAGGGACTCGGAAGAGGCATGACCAATACCCTGATGACACTTTTAAATTTTGCAAATTTGAAGCTGCCATTTCAAAAAATTTGCCTCTGCACTCTCAGAAGTGCATCTAAAGAATATGCCTAAATGACCTACTTTGGAGGGTCATAATTTGGAGCCAGTTGATTTTCATGCAAAACCCCTTTTTGGAAACACTCATGTGACTTATGTGAGTATGCATGTCAATTTTTAGCTTCCCAAGATAAGTTTTGTTAGGGTTTTGAAAAGAGAAATTGGAGGGTTTTGCCACTTTTCTGCTGTTTGTAAACTTTCAGCTTTGTAAAGTAGCTTCCTATTCGAGCTTGCATTTTACAAATGGATGATCATCAAGACAAAATTATTGCTTCTCTCCATTCTCCATTCCTAAATGAACTCACATGTTAGGTTATAGAGTCTCATGATTTGATTTTCTATTTTTAAAAAGTCAAAACGCAATGCAATTTGTTCAGTTTTGCACCTGCATTTTCTGAAGCTTTTCAAGGTGGTCAACTTTGACCCCTAATATCTTGTGTATAATGATGATTCAAAAAAATTCCTCTTGCACACGTGTTCAGTGTAACTAGATGAGCCAGTTTCTCCAGTGGTAGCTCGCCAAGAGTTGATTTGATATTTTTTCAAGAATGTGATTGGGTGAGTTTCAGTTGGTTTTGAACTACTGCAAGTGCAGAAAAGTTCAACTAAGCAACTTTGATAGTGAATAAATTTCACCTCAGAATCTCTTTCATCGAACCACTTTTTTCACCCCATTCTTGAACAAAATTTCTGCATGCCTACAAGTTTTGATGGCTCCAAGAGGTTGTTTGACCAGTTTCCCAAGGCGATTCCTGGGCCCACTTGGCCAATTTTTCTCAGTTTTCAAATGTGCCAAAAATAAATTTCAACAATCCATTTCAAATTTTCATGCCTAGAGCATCTAGAAGCTATTTCTGCTCAAATTAAGCATAATTTTTTTTAAAACATTTTTTTTTAGCCGGGCCCACATGGGGCTTGATATGCTTTGTATTATTGTGGAATGCTTTGAAGGAAATATTTCAGTCATGGTTGTAAGAACAATAGATAGGAGCTATATACACTCAGAGGGTGAATCGTCTTATGGGCCAACATTGTGGTTTTGTGAAAAGAGGACATTACAATTATAAATCATAAAAGAAATGATTGGCTAGTGATTTCATGAGGAGGTTACCCAGGCTGAAGATCAAGCATTCAAGTAAGAAATGCAGTTGTGATAGACAACCCAAAGTGAATGAATGGAGAAACATTTAAAATTGTGGGACATTTTTTGAGCTAAGTCAATGAGAATGAAAATGATATCAGGATTTTTAGAATAAAGTGATTTTCCTTCAGTAAAAACAAACCTCCAAGTAAACATGATCTGATGACTCGCCCAAGTTGCATGATTGCAGCATATGCATAAAATGAACATATTGAAAAGGCTTCAGAAACTCTAAAACAAATGCACGCATCATGAAATAGGGGACACACTTAGGGTAAATACAAAGTCAAATTTGAAAATATTTGTAAACCAAGAGAGCACAATGATAAATGTTGATGAGCTCGGCTGATTAGGAAGGTGTTAGTGATATTGAATCAGATGGTGTCTTATGTACTGCAAATGGTAGCCATCACACTAGGTGGAAGAGAGATCAAACACAGGGGTCAATTTGATCCGCATAAAAATGTGTGCCATCTGTAGAGGGATGCCACAAGGCACCATCGAGCTTGCAATGGGGAATGTATTTGCTTCTAAGAATGGGATGCCATGAATGTTGCAAATGTTCAAAATGGATTTATTAAAAGTCTTTAAAAAATTTCAAGCAAATGAAACTGGCATCTATATTTTTAAGATTACACAACCTTTGTCATTCCCCTCTTCGCTCGTGTAAGTAGAGGAGGGATCCAATGGCAGCCTTGTGTAGTGAGTGGAGGGATCAAAAAATGATGCAGAGTGGTAGGGGAAGACAATCTCTTAAGGGCTTTTCTCAATTACTCTTAGATAAACTCCTTAGTACACCATACAACTAATGAGAAACTTAAGCACTATTTCAACTCCACACACCCAAATGCAATCAGGAGGCTTGGAAATGACTCAAAATCTCTTAACATGGCTAAACTAAACCAACAAACAAGACTTCTCACTTGGGAACACTCTTTCATCTATTGTTGCCATATTATGCCTTGTAGCCCTTATAGCCCTGTCTAATGGGACAGTCAACATAAAATCCTTCTAGTGACTGAAACCAAACCAAAATCACTAGTTTTTGACACTTGGTACTATCCTCCACAAACCCTTTGAACCACAAGTTTTGACTCCAACACAAAGGGCAACAAATGACATGTTTTCTAATGCTACAAGGAGGCCTAAAAGACACTTTTCAATGCAAGTATGGTTACCTTGGAACACCCCAACACCCCTAACCCAATGAATTCATTCCTATACCTTCAATAAACTCATTCCAATTGATCCCAAGCAACACAAAACAGAAAACTCACAAATCTTGCCTCGAATCAGATTTTTGCAACAAAATTTGGCTTGTCACATAGAGATGCCAAGCCTAGGGTTGCTCAAAAGCTGCACCAGAGCCCCTTCCATCCTCCAAGACCTTAAATAACATAAATTACATGATATTCCTCACATTTCCACCAAAAATAAAGCCATGAGCAAGTGGAGAAGGCGAGTTATAAAGCTTTTTAGACCAAACCCGAAATTTTAGGGTTTTCCAGACCACTTTCAGTAAAATGTGAATGTATCTTTCAATTCTTAATAAAAAATTCTCAATCCACCACCAAAAGAAAGGTAGTTCAATTATCTATCGATCCATTATGGTCTTCAGTCTGTAAAGTACATAATAATTCCGTACCACACGTTTTAGCAGCAATTTTACACACAGAAAATGAAGGAAAACAAGGTTTCTTTTTATTCAAACTTTCTCCAAACTTCACCATCAACATGCCTCAACCAAAAGATGCCTATTTCAACCTTTGAAACCTCTTTCCAACTCCCTCCAACTGATTTTTGAATTATTTGGATGTTGGAAACAACTAATTTTTAAAATATTCCAAACTAGACTCCTAATTGCCTAGTTAAGGCAATTTATACTACTCTGAAGAAGCCCAATTGCAATGAACATTTAAAAGGTGTTAAAAAACCACAAAAAATATCAAAAACATAAAGGCTACTCCCCTCAAATACCTAGTTTTAGGAAGGAATCTTAATTCCTTAACTTTCCTAGATGCACCAAGTTCACATGGTGAGGAAGGAGACCTTGTTCTTACAACCAAATGTTCCAAGATGGTTCTTGGAAACTTATTACATCCCACACTTCTTGACAACAAACAAACAAAAAAACAAACAATACCTCCAAGAGGCATGGAGACCCCAAGGTGCTCCCAATTACATTGTGATTGGTCTTTTTAGACCTTATTAAGCCTAAAAAATAAAACATTCTTATTCCATCCTAAAATTCATTGTCATCATGACATTTGTTGAATCTTCAAGGACTCTTTTCCCTTTCATTCCAAGGTGTAGGTGCCCCTGCACCATACACCCCCCCATAGGAAAACTCTTGTCCCAAGAGTAAAATTTAGCTCCTTGTCTCCACATTGCTGCTTCATGCATATACAAACCTGCTACTTGCCTTTTCCTCACACTTGGATCAAAATTTGATATCATCCTAGCCCTTATACCTGCAAAAAAACAAGGGTTAGAAACATAGTGTTCTACCTTCTTCTTTGTTCCATCCCCACACTTGTATCCATGCATTTTTTCTTGCATACTCTTCCCTCTCTTTACTATCATTAGACCTTTGCAACTTTGTTCCACTTGTTCTTTCCTCACTGTGATTATACCTTGTTCATTGTCATTGCCTTGTATCATTGTTTTATCAAACTCACCAGCCCCTATGCTTGCAAATTTCACATTCTTTTCACCATAGCTCATGCTTATAGGACACACAATGGTCCCCACAATAAGCTTTTCATGTTTTCCAAACACTTCACTTAGTTTTCCATACTTATGCACTATCCTATCATCATTCTCCTTAATTGTACCAGAGCTAGATGTGAATTCATCACTCACTCCTTGTAAAACCAAACTCCTCACTATCCTCCCATCATTCACCTTAACTAGATCAGACTTAGGCAAGAGTGCTTTCTCTTCCTTTTGCAAAAACAATCTTTCTACTGTCCTAACACTATTTTTAGGTGCCTTCCATACTGTCACAACACCATCTACCTGCTCCAAACTTGAAATCACATTAGACCTATTGTTCTCAAGCCTTAAAGGCTCCTTCTTACCCAAAATGACAACTTTACTTTTGCCTTTATCTCTTGCACTACCTTGTAAAGGAGTTAGTTTAAAACTCTCACCACCTTTCCTTATTGTATAGGTGTTTTCCCAACCATCATACAGGGTCTTTCTATCAAATTTCCATGGCCTTCCCAAAAGCAGATGACAACAATCCATTGGAAAAATATCACATAGGACTCTATCCTTATACTCCCCAATCTGGAAATCCACATAGGCTTGTTCATTTACTATTAGACTTTGGCTATCATTGACCCAAGAAACTTTGTAGGGTTCAACATGTGGGATTCTTTCTAAACCCAACTTATCTACCATCTCCCTAGAAACCATATTATCTTGAGAGCCAGAATCAATTACAACTTGACATACCTTCCCTTTGATTTTGCATGTTGTTCTAAAGAGACTCCTCCTTTGGCTCAGATCTTCTTCTTTTTGTCCCTGCAGCAAGGTCCTTTCTACCATGAGTGCTTCCCCTACTTTTGGATCTGCAGGTCTGCTTGGTGAACTCACACTCTCTTCTTCATCTCCTTGCATGATGGGTGTCCAAAGTCAGCACACTTGAATGATGGGTGTCCAAACTCATTACACCTATAGCATCTTCCTGAGAATTCACCATAATCTCTTCTTGATCTAAAGTTGCTTCTTCCTCCTCTCCATCCTCCTCTTGCTTTAGGAACTTGGTCCTTGTTCTTATCGGCATCTTCATGATCTTCTTTAGGTTGCCTTGATGTTGAACTTGTACCTCTGCCCCTAGATGTACTGCCTCTTCCTCTTGCTGCCTTGTCTTGTCTTCTCTTCATTTTCTCTTCTACCCTAATAGCCATTTGAAAGCATTGTTCAACTGATTTATGTGCCAAAATGCTGATCTCATCTTGGATGTTATACCTCAAGCCATTCAAGTACCTAGCAACCATTTCATATTCATCTTAATCTTCTTCATGCTTAGTTCTTATGCTCAACTTATAAAATTCTTCAGTATATGATTGCACATCCAAATCTTTTTGTCTAAGATTTTGCAACTTTTTAAGGAATTGAACATTGTAATCACAAGGGAGAAATTTACCTTTCATTTTATCCTTCATCCTTTCCCATGAAATGATCTTACTCTTTCCTTGTCTCTCCCTTTCCTCTTGCACAAAATTCCACCATACCAAGGCATGTCCCTTCAATATTGTTTTGGCCCTCTTCACCTTAAGTCCTTCATCAACATCTTCACTATCAAAGTAGTTTTCCATAGCCCCAATCCAATCTAGGAGCTCTTCACTATCAAGTTTTCCTCCATACATAGGAACATCTATTTTTCCATGTCCCTCCTTCTTTAGAACCTTCAAAAGCTTGATTTTTCTTGCATCATCAGGGTCCATCTCCTCTTCTTCACCAAGAGATTCTTCTTCCTCTTCAATTTCACTTACATCCTCTTCCACTCTATGCTTTGCCTTCCAAGCAGCCATCTCTCTTTTTAAGGCTTCTATCTCCTTGTCATGAGTGTCAATTCTCCTTGCAAATACACTTCCTTTAGGTGGCATTTTCACAATCCTATCTCTTCACCAACCTATAAAACCAATCTAACAACAACACAAGATCTATTCCCTTGCTCTGATACCACTATGATGTAGAGTGGCAGGGGAAGACAATCTCTTAAGGTCTTTTCTCAAATACTCTCAGATAAACTCCTCAGTACACCATACAACTAATGAGAAACTTAAGCACTATTTCAACTCCACACACCCAAATGCAATCAGGAGGCTTGGAAATGACTCAAAATCTCTTAACATGGCTAAACTAAACCAACAAACAAGACTTCTCACTTGGGAACACTCTTTCATCTATTTCTGCCATATTATGCCTTGTAGCCCTTGTAGCCTTGTCTAATGGGACAGTCAACATAAAATCCTTCTAGTGACTGAAACCAGACCAAAATCACTGGTTTTTGACACTTGATACTATCCTCCATAAACCCTTTGAACCACAAGTTTTGACTCCAACACAAAGGGCAACAAATGACATGTTTTCTAATGCTACAAGGAGGCCTAAAAGACACTTTCCAATGCAAGTATGGTTACCTTGGCACACCCCAACACCCCTAATCCAATGAATGCATTACTATACCTTCAATAAACTCATTCCAATTGATCCCAAGCAACACAAAACAGAAAACTCACAAATCTTGCCTCAAATAATTTTTTTGCAACAAATTTTGGCTTGTCACATAGAGATGCCAAGCCTAGGGTTGCTCAAAAGTTGCACCAGAACCCCTTCCATCCTCCAAGACCTTCAAGAACATAAATTACATGATATTCCTTTCCTTCCCACCAAAAATCAATCCATGAGCAAGTGGAGAAGGTGAGTTATAAAGCTTTTTAGACCAAACCCAAAATTTTAGGGTTTTCCAGACCACTTTCAGTAAAATGCAAATATCTCTTTCAATTCTTAATGAAAAAGGCTCAAACCACTGCCAAAAGAAAGGTAGTTCAATTATCTATCGATCCTTTAGCTGGTAAACTACATAATAATTCTGTACCATGCATTTTAGCAGCAATTTTATACATAGAAAATGAAGGAAAACAAGGTTTCTTTTTATTCAAACTTTCTCCAAACTTCACCATCAACATGACTCGACCAAAATAGGCCTATTTAAACATTTGAAACCTCTTTCCAACTCCCTCCAACTTATTTTTGAATTAGTTGGATGTTGGAGACAACTAATTTTTAAAATATTCCAAACTAGACTCCTAATTCCCTAGTTAAGGCAATTTATACTACTCTGAAGAAGCCCAATTGCAATGAACATTTAAAAGGTGTTAAAACACCACAAAACATATCAAAAACATAAAGGCTACTCCCCTCAAATACCTAGTTTAAGCAAGGCATCTTAATTCCTTAACTTTCCTAGATGCACCAAGTTCACATGGTGAGGAAGGAGACCTTGTTCTTACAACCAGACCTTCCAAGATGGTTCTTGGAACCTTATTACATCCCACACTTCTTGACAACAAACAAAAAAAAACAAACAATACCTCCAAGAGGCATGGAGACCCCAAGGTGCTACCAATTACATTGTGATTGGTCTTTTTAGACCTTATTAAGCCTAAAGAAACAAAAAACATTCTTCTTCCATCCTAAAATTCATTGTCATCATGACATTTGTTGAATCTTCAAAGACTCTTTTCCCTTTCATTCCAAGGTGTAGGTGCCCCTGCACCAAAAAATAAAGAAAACTATAGTGTATGCATGTAGTGGATTATTAAAGAGGTTTCAAAAAAATTTAGCAAATGCAATGAGCGGCTGGGAGGAATGGTATTTGATTCCTTTGCAGCCATGAGAGGAATAGTCCAGAGAACATGGCAAGGCATTTTGAGCCTTCAATGAACATGGCACAGAAGGAAAGGCTAGATGGAGGAGTCAACAAATGTGGAAACCATCTGGTAAGCTCAATCCATATTCAAACTGGTTTGAGGAAATAAAATTAAAGTTGAAACAACACCAAGGGATGCAATCACAACCAATGAAGAGGATGCCATGGTTGCAGGGTATTTAAAAAATATATTTGTTGAAAATCTCATAATTTCAAGCAAATGTGTTTGGTGGTTGCACCACAAATAGAGAAGCATAGACAAGGGAAAATCTTTGCATAGGGTGTGGATGCCCATCAATGCATAGAAAATGTAGGATGCTTGAACAAGGAGTTTTTAGCTATCTCGTAGATGTTGGTTGTTGCAGATAGTTTGTGATGCCGCCATGAATGCACATGAAGAGGAGAAGCAACCGAGCAAATGAAGAAAGGATGAATTTAGGGAAAACAACAAGGGAGAAATGAAATCAATGGCTTGGAATGAATATGATGTAGCTCGATCTCCACCCTTCCCTACTAGCTTGCGTGTACAAACTACTCGTCGGTTAACTCTAGTGGGGTTGGGGAGATTTCACCATGTGGCAGGTGTGGACTCGGGAGGAAAAGTGAAGGAACAAGTGTAGTTCCATTTTTCCTGATGGAATTATTAAAAGCTCTCATTTTCTTTAAAAAGAAAAAAAATTTAAAAATCAAAAAATGGCCTAGTAAATGTTTTACTGAAATGGTGAAAATAAAGACATGAGCAAATGTTTTCAAAAGCCTGAAGTAGATATTTTAAAAGCTTTTATTTTTATGGGCAATGTTTCTTTGTGTTTAAAATTATATTTTAAGTTTTTAAATATATTTTAAACACAACGTCAAAAAATTGTGCTTGGATGCCTTTTAGGGTAAAGGGCAAGTAAAATGAAAAGCAAGGAAAGATAAGTATAAGATTTTCATAGAGCAAATTGTTCACATTGCAGGGTAAAATATGACATTCTACAAAAAATGCAAGGTGAATATTTTGTGTAGCTGGGTAGAATTTTAAGATATTGTCAAGGGTCCCCAATATAAATGCAAATATTCCAAATGTTGGGAAAAATTTAAAAGGAGACATGGGGTAAATTTTTGCCTATTAAAATGAAAAATTTATAATAGCACATGAAATGTCACAGGGGTAAAATATTTTGCAGCCAGTGAAGGAAAATATTTTAAACGTGCAAAGGGAGAATATTTTACTTTGCTAAAGTAAAATAATGTGTAGCTCTAGTTTAATAAAAAGAAAAAATAAGAGTTTTTCACGGGAAAACATATTTTCAGCTACTGGTGAATGATGGAGATTCCTCACATGGGAAAATTTTCAATTGTTGAACAACTTGGGGCAAAGGAAAATTGAGAGGAAAAGTTTGTTGAAGGAAGAGAGAGGAGAGAAGCTTTGTATTTTGTTGATCAACGGGAAAGATGCTTCTAGATGTCTTCAATAGATTAACTTCTGGAGCCTTCTATTCTTCTATATTTTCTCTTCTTCTCTCATTGTAAAGGGTTTTGAATCCTTGTGTGGGGCTAGCTAGATAGAGAAATATTGAATTTGAGTTAATAGCTGAGTTTGAGAATTGTAATTGCTGATTTCATCAGTAAATATTAGCCAGTTTGTGCAAATAAATCTAGAATGTCTTCAAATTATCTCCAGATTTGCACATTTTTAGTCATATGAATTCAATAATGCAAACTGTGTTTGAGTTTATCATATCAAATTTCTTGAGATTGTGTTATTTGTTCATGGTTCTATTTCAATGAAATGGTTAAAATAGTTTGAGTAGATAATAGTGGTTTGAAGTGTGCAGGTTGGATCTATAAGAAGAATTTGATAGACAGTACAGGAGTGGATCTGTTGATGCAAGACATTAATAGTTGTAAAACCACTGGTTGAACTTCATTTACTGATAAATTCTCTTTATGTGTTCAACTCCATGGCCTAGAATTAGGCATTGATCTGTCATTTAGCTTTATGCATCTTAGAAACAGTTTATAAATTCAAAATCATTTTAAATCCTGTTGTTGGTTATGGTTTAGTGTTGTGTTCTGCTTCCCAATTGTTGAGTGAGTGTTGAGAGACTGAGAATTTAGCCAGATTTGAGATTGTCAATACTTTCCTTAGTATATTTTCATTGAGACTTATATGTTATAAAAAAACAATGTTTGTGTATGAGTGAATTAAGTTTTTAGGAATTGTATAGGTTGACCCACCTTGGTCCTGCAGAGCCAGAAGTGCAAAAGATCTTGGTCTTTAACTGAATTTTGTTAGTTGGCCAAATCCCTCTTTGAGTCTTAGTATAAGAAATTGGCTAATTCTTTAGGATTCATTAGACTAGTTGATTTGGAACACCAACATACCCGATGTTCAAAACCTTGGAGGCATAATAAAAAATGACTAACTCCAAACACCTTCCTTCTTCAACAAATGATACATGGTAAGCTCAAGGTTTGAGACCCGAACTTCAACAATCTCTTTACCACTTGAACAACATCTACAACATAGCTTCGACCTTTGACATCAATGGCACTTTTACATTAATGCCAACCTCCTCACTAATAGGATTAGTTCCATCTCTCCTTTGATCCCCTTTTGACATCAATGCCAACAATAATACTGCATATCCTATGGGATTCACTTGCATATGATTTGAGGGTAAGTGCATTGATCTGTGACACAATTTTGGCACTTAAGATGGCATTTTTTTTTTAAATCAGCAAAATTTGATTTGCGCAAGAAAATGAAGATAGTTACGCTCAAAATTTCAAGATGCAGCAAGAACAAGAGTTGACATGCTCCAAGTCTAGTTTCTAAGAATTATTCTAAGCTACTAATTCTTTTTGAAATTAATGAATATTAAGGGTCTCAAAAAGGGGGGGCCAAAACAAGTCCTATTTTTATCAGAAAAAATAGCATAGCACCAGAGCCCCCCCCGTTTTTGATTAGTTTTTTTTTAGAATTTCAAAAATACGAATGGTGAGATATTAGCTAACACCATGTAGTTTATCCTCGTTCTTTTAGATATTTTTTTTCATGAATATAATATTTTATGAATTTTGAAAGTGGACACATCCTAAAAAGCTGAAATTTGAGTGTTCTCCCCCCTAAATTTTTTGGAAACTAATCAAAAATTGAATTTTTTTCAAAATGTGTAGAATGAAGTCTAGTTTTAAAAAAATTAAATTGTTTCATGTTTCGATGAACGAGTAAAAATATATCCTAAAAATAGCACATGTTTTTTGACAAAAAATGGAGGCATTTATAATAGAAGTTATGGATCAAAACCTTAATTGAATCAAAGCAAAAATATATATATATATTTAGATTTCTAAGAGAGAGGTTAATGTCATCATGGTTTTTTATAAACTTCTATTGAAAGACATGCAAACATGACGGTGAGCACAGATGAAAATATGAGGAAATTTTGAAAATCTTGTTAATTCACTCATCTAAAGCAGGTTATTTGGTGAGCACCAAATTTGGTGCTTGCAAAATGGCACATCACATTTGGCGAGCACCAAATGATCTTCTTTGAACAAAATCTAACTTTACCCTCTCTTTGGTTGATCACTTTGATAATGCTGAGAGTTCGTGGTTTATGATTGTAGATGGATAGTTGAGGTTTTACCTTTCATATGCTCTCCGCCTCCTTACCTAACTGGATAACTCTCTATCCCTTTGAATTCTCTCTCTCTTAGGTCTCACTCCCTCCAATGCTACCTAGACTACTCTCTCACTCCAAGCCCCTCTCTCAGGTATTGCTCCCTCCCACCCTACCTAGATAAATCTATCTCACTCCAACCCCTTTTCTCACACTCCCTCTCTCCCTCCCCCTTTGTGGGTGAAGCCACAATAGTGGTTTACAACTTGATGGAGGAAGGAAAAATGAGAAAAACTGACCCCATGGCAACAAAATTAGTTTTAGGGGTTTAAATAAACCTACAAGTTTGACTAAACCCAAAAGGGGTTTGACTGAACTAGGGTTCAAGCAAACCCATTAATTACTGGGTCCACATTTCCCACCCAAAAAAAAACAAAAGAAAATACATATTGAAGGGGGTTCAAATGAATCAGGTTTCGAATGAACCCCCCTTATTCCTCATTCTCCCCCTGAAACACAAAAAAAACCTAAATTTTTATGTTTTGAAGCTCGGGTTGAGGATGAAAATGGAGGAGTCTTCACAAACCCAACTAGAATCAGGTAGTCCTCGGAATGAGCTATCCAATGAATATAATTTTAATATGTTTTAGTTTTATTATGTATTTTCTTTTTTAGTTTTATTAAACATAGGGTTTTCATTGAAAATGAAGGTCTTTGTTTTGCACTTGTGGAAAAATAGCAGATTATCAAAAGAAATTTTGAAAAATATGAGTGCACTAGATATTGAAGTCCTTGATCGAACAAAAAGATAATTGAATTTTGATATATACAAAAAAAGTTACGTGTTATATAGTCGTGCTATGTCTGAATTGTAATTGGTTTGACTTCGAAACTTGATTAAAGAAAAAATATTCAATAAAAAACTATCTAACTAAGTGGAAGCACTAGATATTAGAGTTACAAATCTAAATTCGAAAGAATTAGAATTTTATCCTTCATGAATTTTTTTTATGTGTTATACGGTGTGCATCACTTTTTAAAAATGTTTTCTAAAAAAAAAGGTTTTCGTGGGAGATGGAAAAATAAGTGTAATTTGATTCCAAAAATTTTGAAAAAAATATTTTTAGAATCTATAGAAAAAATGTGATGAAACTCTAGTTTGCATTATCTTCAAATTCCTCACGGTTTAGCCGCTATAGGTGCCTGAATGTGAAGATTTAGTTAAAAATAATAATTTCAGTGTCTAGTTTGGCCAAAAATTGTAAACCACTATTTTGGGATCATCCTTTTTCTTGTTTTCTCTCACTCCATCTCCCTCTAATAGGTTATTATCTTTCTCTCTCTGTCTCTCTCTCAAGTCTCTCCCTCCTACCTCCTCTTCCCCCCTCTCTCTCTCACACACACACCCTCTCACTCTCACTCCCTCTCTCTCTCTCTCCCTCTCTCTTAGGTCTCTCCCTCCCACCCCTTCTCCCTCTTTCTCTCACTCCCTTTATCTCTCTCCCTCTCTCTCAGGTATCTCCCTCTCCCTCTCTCTCCCTCTCTCTCTCAATTTTCTCCCTCTATCTCTCCCACTCCCTATATCTCTCTCCAACTTTGTCTCTCTCCCCCCTCTCTCTCTCCCTCTCTCTCTCTAGTATCTCCCTCCCACCACCTCTCTCTCTCTTAGGTCCCTCTCTCTCTCTCACTTCCTCTATCTCTATCCCACTATCTCTCCCTCTCCCTCTCTCTCAGGTCTCTCCCGCCACCTCTCTCCTCCCTATCTCTCTCAGAGTCTCCCCTCCTACCCTACTCCCTCCTTTTAGTCTCTCTTATTTCTCTCCCTCCTCCCTCAGCTCTCCCCCCCACCTTCTCTCTCTCTGTCTCTACCTCTCTCTCTCCCTCTCTCTCAAGTATCTCCCTCCCACCTCCATCTCTCGGGTATCTCTCCCCTCTCTCTCCTATCTCTCTCTGTCTCTTTCCTCTATCTCTCTTCCTCCCTCTGTCTCCGGGCACTTCCTCTACCTCCCTCCCTATCCCTCTCTCAAGTTCTCTCTCGCCCTATGTCTGCCTCCTCTGTCTCCTAATCTCCTTGGGTCTCTCCTCACCCCCTCTCTCCCACTTTTTCTCCCTCTCCCTCTCTCTTAGGTTTCTCCCTCCCACCCCTCTCCCTCTCAAGTCTCTCCCTCTGACCCCCTCTCTAGAGAAAAAGCACCAAGGCCAATGCACATAAATGAGGTCTTAAGTTAGGATTTAAGTGTTTTTGAGTCTTTTGGGTCCAATAATGGATTTATAGACCATTTATGATGTTCTTGAGTGATTTAGAGTCTAATTATGTAAATATTGTAAAAAGTTACAATATTGTGAAATGTCATAAAAGTTGCAATTATGCACATAATGGAAGATGAAGGGTCACCATTAGGAAAGACGATGAAGAATCAATTGAAACTAATTTTTTTTGGTATGTAAAACCTTATTAAGTCTTGACGCAAGTTGAGGCAAGGCAGGAGTTTGTATTGTAATGGTAAATCATGAATAAAACTTTGTGATTTTTTAGAAATTACTGGTAAAATGTTGTTCCAAGTTTTTGTACAGCCTTGTACGGTTTTATTCTTGTGGGAAATTCATTTTATTTGATGATGGCATGAATCTAGAGCATTTTGGTTTTTGTTTCATTAAATTTCGTTAAGTTTTTCTCTAGTTATTACAAATTTACTCCAGGTAGTTAAGTTCAAAATTTAAGAGGGCAGCAGACAATTAGAATTCAAGATCTCTTAATTTCTCCAATGAAATCTCATAAAAATTGGTGTGAAGGTATGTGTGAAAATGGTGGTTTGAAGTAGTGCTTTGTTGAAATATTGATGTTCTAAGTTTGGTCAAGGTTTGAGAAGCCTAGGAAGACATAAAATGTTGTGTTGGAGGATTTAGTACAGAGAGAAGAGGTTTTGAGAGTTGGTTTCTAGAAAACCCTCATGAAATTGAGCATAGGTGGCCCTAGAGTAAGGGTTTCAAAGTTTGGTTTTAAGATCTATGTATAGGAAGTTAAAACCAGTTGATTTGGTGGTTTGGAGGTATAATATAAGACTGTTTGAAAGAAAATTAGGAGGGAAGAAATTTTGGAAGGTGCTTCCTTTGTTAATCAGTCCTACTTTGGGGTTGTAGGACAACATACCTATTGAGATTTGAGGTGGGTCCAAAGTGACCAAGGGTGAATCTAAGATATGTTTTTTTTGACCAAAATGGGTGTTTGAAACACCATTGGTTTCATGGATTTGATTTGATTTGGGAGAGTTATGAACCAATTCTACTGATTGGTCCTCTACAAGGAATTGTGAAAGTTTAGTGAAAACCCATTGAGATAGAGTTTGGTGATTTGGAAAAGTGGTTAGTTGAGATTGGATTGTGTTTGTGAGACTAAAGACCTATTTTATCTACATCAATTGGTATCAGAGCTTAGGTAGTAGATCATTGGAAGTGTTGAAGATTTAAGTTTGACAGTTGGAAGGTGAAAAGGCAAGATGCATCTAGAAGACACCATGGAAAAAGAAATTAGAGAGATGAAATAACAATATGCTAAGTTGAAGGAGATGACTCAAAGGATATCACTATTCAGAACACCCCACAAATGAAAAGAAAAGGTATGTAAAGTTATGATAGATTCTGGTTCTACTAACAACATGGTTTCCATAGAAATGGTGGATAAACTAAATTTAGAAAGGATTCCTCATGAAGCACTATATAAAGCATCTTGGTCGAATTATGATCAGTCCATTTTGGTTAAATAATAAGCTTAGTTGAGTTTACTAGTGTTGCATATAAGGATAAGATACTTTGTGATGTGGTACCTATGAATTGTTGTCATTTGTTATTTGGAAGACCATGGCAATTTGATAGACATGCCATATATGATGGGAAGTATAATACTTACACTGTAGAAAATGATGGAACCACTTTTACACTAACACCATTGAAGGAGAATGCTAAGGAGTAGACCAAAAAATCAAGAGTAATCATGTCGGTAAGAAGGACTATATAAAGTTTGAAGAAAAAATGAAGAATGTGCAGCCACTACAAAGGAAAATGATGTCAAGATAGCAAGTCTAGAAGGAAAAGATGATGAATTGGTTATCGAATCTAAGAAAGAGAAGTTCAAGGATGAATTCCTTGAGGAGACTCAAGTTTAATTGGAAAATTGTGATGAGATTGTGGTAGGGACTATGCTTTGTCCTTTGATTGCAAAAGAAATTTGTGGGCAGTTTCAATCTGCCAATATCGTGGATTATGAATTTGACAAGACAGTAAGTTTGAAGAGTGTTTCAATATTGGAGAAGAGAAATGATGTGGTGATAGCAAAGACAGTCCAAGAGAAGGCCAAAGGTGAGTTGTTGATAAAGACTCCAAATGGATTGGAGAAGCATGAAGATATTGTGGTTAGGACAATTTTTTGTCCTTTAATGCAAAGTGAGGTTAGAGGACGATCATATTCTACCATGATAGAGGTTTGTGTACTTGATTATGCAGGGGTTCTAAGGATAGGGAACCTGAGAGTAGATGTGAAGGCACGTAGTGAAGTGAACAAGGTTGTTTGGAAAAATGAAATGGATGAGTTTGAGTATGAAAAAAAGGTAAGGAAGAAGGAAATTCATGGGACATTTGGTAAGGACTTTTTGTTAGGTATGAAGACAAGAGCAACATAAAATTTTGATGAGGCAAAGGGTAGAAGACAATTGATAGATTAGTTTGCAAGCATGAGACAATGGCAAGGAGAAAGCAAGTTCAAACGTATAAAGGATGATGCAATCTTTTAGTACCTGACCAAATGGAAAGAACAACCATAAAAGGGAGAATTTGAAGGCCAAGGAGATGTTGTGAAGGAGCAAGATTCAAGGCAGTACAATCCTCATGGGACATGAGTTTTTTTAGGCCAGTTGTATGGTGCAGGAGCACCAAGGCCAATGCATGCAAATGAGGTCTTAAGTTAGGATTTAATTTTTTTTGAGTCTTTTGGGTCCAATAATGTCTTGATAGACCATTTATTATTTTCTTGGGTGATTTAAAGTCTAATTGTGTAAGTATTGTAAAAAGTTGCAATATTGTGAAATGTTGTCATAAAAGTTGCAATTATGCACATAATGGAAGATGAAGGGTCACCATTAGGAAAGAAGATCAAGAATAAGTTGAAACTGATTGGTTATGGTATGTAACACCTTATTAAGTCCTCACACAAGTCAATGCAAGATAGGAGTTTGTATTGTAATGGTAAATCATGAATAAAACTCTGATATTTTTTCAGAAATTACTAGTAAAATGTTGTGGAAGGTTGTTTTACAACCTTGTACGGTCATATTCTTGTGGGGAAGTCATTGGATTTTATGGTGTAATGAGTATAGAGAATTTTGGTTTTTGTTTCATTCAATTTCATTAAGTTGTGCTCCAATTATTACAAATTTACTCTAGGTGGTTAAGTTCAGATTTTAAGAGGGCAACAGGCAATTAAAATTCAAGATCTCTTAATTTCTCCAATGAAATATCATAAAAATTGGTGTGAAGGTCTGTAAGGACATATTCTTCAATATTATTTAAGTTTCATGGTAAAAAAATATATTCTTATTCCTTCTTGAGAAAGCCCTAGGTTGTCCTAGGGTATTTTTAGTGAATTAGTGTATGAAAATGGTGGTTTGAAGTAGTGTTTTGTTGAAATCTTGATGTTCTAAGTTTGGTCAAGGTTTGAGAAGAGTAGGTAGACATAAAATTTTGTGTTGGAGTATTTAGTATAGAGAGAAGAGGTTTGGAAAGTTGGTTTCTAGAAAACCCTCATGAAATTGGGCATAGGTGGCCCTAGAGTGAGAGTTTCAAACTTTGGTGTTTAGATCTATGTATAGGAAGTTAAAACTAGTTGATTTGGTGGTTTGGAGGTATAATATAAGACTGTTTGAAAGAAAATTAGGAGGAAAGCAATTTTGGAAGGCACTTCCTTTGTTAATTAGTCCTAATTGGGGCTTGTAGGACAACATACCTATTGAGATTTGAGGTGGGTCCAAAGTGACCAAGGGTGAATATAAGATATGTGTTTGTTGACAAAAATGGGTGTTTGAAAAACCATTGGTTTCATGGATTTGAATTGATTTGGGAGTGTTACACACCAATTATACCGATTGTTCCCCTACAAGGAATTTTGAAGGTTTAGTGAAAAGCCATTGAGATAGGGTTTGGTGATTTGGAAAAGTGGTTAATTGAGATTGGACTGTGTTTGTGAGACTAAAGACCTATTTGATATACATCACTATCTTTCTCTCACTCCCTCTCTCTCTCTCCCTCTCTCTCTCTCTCCCTCTCTCTCTCTCCCTCTCTCTTAGTTATCTCCCTCCCACCCTCTCTCCCTCTCCCTCTCTCTCATGTCTCTCCCTCCCACCCCCTCTCTTATTGCAAGTGTGAATGAACATGGTGGTGTTGTCATTGATGTCAACACAATATAGGTTTTTGTAGAGAATGGAAACAAGTGATTGCAGGTTGTGCATGTATAGTTGAGATACTGTAGAGATGTTGTGAGTACATGGAGCTGTCCTTATGTTTTTACAGGTGTGTTGATAGAAGTCATTGTTGTGTGTGTGTTCAAAATGTGCTCCACATTTCTTCTATGTTGATCCTATGCTTGTGCAGATCTGAAGAGTTGTTTATGGGTATCATTGGGTGATATATCTTGGATTATAGTTTCTATGTTGATGAAGAGTGAAAGTTTTGTTCATTGGTTTGTGAACTGGTTTGGCAGATTTGTTTGTGGACTGGGAGAAATGTATCTACTCCATAGTCCTCCACTAGTTTGTTTTAGGTCTTGGGGATCTGGTAGAAGGCTTTTAATGATGGTATCTATCTTTTTACAAAGGCGTTCATGGTTTGGTGCTACGGAAGATGAGTTTTAGAGTTGTGTGTTTTTGTATAGTCTAGATGGACTGATGGAAAGTGTTCTATGTAAGAAGATCATTGCAGCTGATGCAAATGAATATGAAGGCATCTAAGATATATTCCAGTGTATGATGAAGTGTTTTATGTGGTTTGGATGTTATCTTCCTTTTGTGGAAGCGTATACTTCAAAGTTCATTGGTGTTTTCATTAGGTTTGGCTGACCTGGTGTCTACATGTCATGTGAAGGATAAGTGTCAATTGAGGAAGTGTGTGATTGATCCGAGACACTGTTTTGGGTCTTGGTTAAGTGTTGGTTTGGTTTTCTCTCACTCTCTTCCACTGTGGGAATGTTGTGTTGCTGACCTAATTTGAATTTATAAAATAAATCTTGTGTGGCTAACCTTGGAGAAAGTTTCTAAGGTTGAAGAAGGTATAAATACAAGTCGAGATGTCATGGATCAGATGAAGCAATAAGAAGCCACAAGTGTGAGAAGGAAGAGTTGTGCAAAAGTGACTTGAGGCAACAGTACTTTAATGTGTTAGATTCTTGAAAGTAGTGAGCTAATGGTGTCTGTAATTCTCTTATCAAGGCTGTGGATGTGTGGAAGTTCCTATTGTGGATTTTCTATTATCTTTCTTTATTTATAGGCAGTGAGCCTCCCCTCTAGATAGTGAGACCTATTTGTAGGTAGTGAGCCTTGTATCCAGATAGTGAGTCCTATCTTGGGCAGTGAGCCCTTTGGAAGCGAGCCTCTTTGTAATTGGTTTGCAATTACTCTTATATTGTGAGTTAATCCTCACCATGTTTTTTCCCTTATTGGGTATTCCACATAAATATGGTGTTTTCTTGTTTTGATATTGCTTTCTGTTATTTTCATTTCATGTTCATACTTAATAACAGAATAAAGTGGATGTGAAGTTGATAATTCTTTGAAAGTTGTGAATGTGATTGGTGACAACTAATTCACCCCCCTCTCAGTTTTCTTGCACCTTTCAACATCTCCCTCCCTCCCTCTCTCAATTCTCTCCCTCCTATACCCTCTCCCTCTCTCAGGTATCTCTCTCACTCTCTCTCACTAACTCCCTCTATCTCTCTCCCAATCCCTCTCTCTCTCGCTCCCTCTATCTCTCCCTCTTCTCCTATCTCTCTCACTCCCTCTATCTCTCTCCCATCCCTCTATCTCCCACTCCCTCTCTCTCTCCCCCTCTCTCTCCCCCTCTCTTAGGTAGGAGGGAGAGACTTGAGAGATAGTGAGAGGGAGTGAGAGATAGAGATAGAGGGAGTGAGAGAGAGAAAGAAGGTTGAGGGTTTAGGATTGAGTGCTAATTTTTTAAGGGTTGAGGGATTATATTTGAGGGTAGAGGGTATAAAGTTGAGGGTAGAGAGTAGAGGGTTTAAGGGTTTAGGGTTTAAGAGTTGAGGGCCGAAGGTTTAGGGTTTAGGGTTAAGTGTTTAAGGGTTTAAGGGTTGAGGGATTAGGGTAGAGAGGGAGGAATGGATGGAGGGAGAATTGAGATAGACAAAAGGAGAGAAGAGGAGGGAGGGACAAAGATAGATGAGGGTTGAGGATCTAATGTTTAGGGTAGAGGGTTGATAATTGAGGGCATAGGGTTTAGGACCTATAGGGTTTAGGGGTTAGGGTAGAGAGAGAGAGGGAGAGTGTTTAGGGTAGAGGGTAGAGGGTAGAGGGTCGAGGGTTAAGGGTTAAGGGTAGAGGGTAGAGAAATAGAGGGAGTGAGTGAGAGAGACTTGAGAGTGGGAGAGGGGGTAGGAGGGAGATACTTGAGAGACAAAGAGAGGGAGTGAGAGAGAGAGGGGGTTGAGGGTAGAGGGTAGAGGGTTTAGGTTTTAGGGTTTAGGGTTTAGGGTTTAAGGGTTGATGGTTGATACGAGAGGCTAGAGGGTTTAAGGGTTGAGGGTTGATGGATTAGGGTAGAGAGTTTAGTTGGGTTTAAGGGTTTAAGGGTTGAGGGTATAGGGTTGATGGATTAGGGTATTTGGTTGAGGGTAGAGGGTAGAGGGTTTAAGGTTTTAGGGTTTAAGGGTTGAGGGTTTAGGGTTTAGGGTTGAGTGTTTAAGGGTTGAGGGTATAGAGTTGAGAGATTATGGTAGTGTTGTGAAACTTTGCACACACAACCCACTTGGAGTAAGGACCCTCTGTTTTCTGATTTCAGATATCTCTTGGACCTTTGGTTTTTATTGGATTTTTCCTTTCAAGGTCTTGGGATGTTGGTCTTGCTTGCCTTGATCCTACCCTGAAGGTTGAATTGATCAAACTTGGTTTTTAATGGAAGTCCAGGATTTTCCCTGGGTCCGAGTTTTTCTGGCTCACCCGGAATTTCCTGGGTGCTGGTTCATCGTCTGTCACTGTCGGATTTTCCAGAATCTAGGTTTTTGGATGAATCCAGGATTTTCCAGAACACGCGGATTTTCCCAGACTTTGTCGGAGTCCCGGAAGGGTGCGTCGTCTACAAAATTCATGCTCACTAGGATAGTTCGACTGGCTCGGATTTTTCTGGAATTCCGTTTCGATGTCGGGTTTCTGGATTTTCTCAATATGTCTTATCAGCCATTAATGCTCAGGGTACGTCCTCTCTGGTGAAAGTGTGAGTGAATTTAAGGTCTTTTGGTGCTCTTCCTAATTTTATTGTGCATTTTCTATATGCTCTAGTGCTTGAGTTTGTTCATTTTTGAGCTTTGGTCGTTGGATTTGGTTTGCTCGTGCATGGATTCCTTGGGCATTTGTGTTGATATTTTCACCGTTAGGGCACCCTAATTCACAGTGATCACCTTGGGCTCGAGGTTCATTCGGATTTAATCCATGGTAAGTCATTTTTGCTTCTCCTATTATTTTGCGCTTGTGATTGAATCTTTCGAGTTGTTATTGATGATTATTTGGGTCGGCCCTTCTTGTTTTCATGGTTACATATTTATCGAATTAGGGTTTGAACTCACCTTTCCGTGGTTTTTAATGCCTACATTGTGCATCCCTTCATTTATTGATTGAATGTCGGGTATACCCCTGTGACTGGGCATTCCTGTTAGGGCCTTGCCTTGTTTGCATGTAACCTGGTATAATTTGTGAAGGTAGGGTTTCGGTATGTCTACCCAAGGTTGTTAAGTTTGGTGGAGTTGTCGTGACCCTCTTGTCCTATGTCTGACTTGACCTTGTTCCCAACACTTGAGACCTTGGTGTGCCCTAGTTTCATCATTTTGAGGGATTGTGTCTGAATTTTGAGCTCACCTTAGCTCTCATGGCGGAGGTTTGATTGTTAAATTTAGGGCATCATTATTCTATCACAGGGATCAACCATTTGAGGGTTTTGGGAGTTTAAATTCAAGTGTAGTTGAAATTTGGCTTATTGGGGTTGAGTTTATGTTCATTGGATTCAGATAAGGGGATTTGTATGATCACTTGATTAACGGTCTGTGCATCGAATGATTGTCGGGTTTCCGAGGTTTTCGTGGAATTTCTATGCACCCGGATTTTCCTGGATTGTTGCCATTTCCCCAGAGTATGACAAGTTCTCAAAATTTCAAGTTGTCTGTGGAAATCTGAACTACTCGGATTTTTTCTATTTTCTTCCTAGTTCTACTTGATTTTAATTTTGAAAGCTGAAGTAATGAATTAAATGTTGGATGATGATTTCTTGTTGCTAAATGGATGAATCTCATGATAATCGTGCATCTCTTTTGTTTGAATTGATGATTTATTTGCTGAATGATGTCTTGGCAGCAGGAGTAAGTCTAGGTCAGATTTCTCTGAATTTCGCCCTGACTGGATTTTCCCAGATTATTTCATTTTCCCAGATTTTTAAGATTGATGATTAATGATTTATCTTAATGATTTCATGTGGTTTTGAGGCTAACCTTTGATTGAAATACGAATGATAATTATATTTTCATGAGGCTCCTTTATGAATGTAGGCTGAATCAAGCAAGGCAGTGGCAGGAAAGGCTAATGGAGATACAAAGGAATCCTCAGTTACAGATGCAGAAAGGGTCAGGCTGGATGTGAAGAATCAATTGTCGGATAGTAAGGTGGCTTTAGTTTGGTTAGAGGTCTTGGATACCAATGTAGGAACTTGGAGATACAAAGAGTTTAAAGAAAGGTTAGCTCAAAGGGATTTATCAGCCCTGACGAAAGGAGTGGTGAAATCCGGATTGGCTCATGTGGCAGGATTTCCTCCCATAGTTCAATGCTATGAATTGATATTAGAGTGTGCCCGGCACTATGAATTTGATACGCAGAGGATTGTTAGCACTGATAGGAGAGTGTTGGAAAAATTTAATCCAATTTCCATTGCCCAGACATTTGATATGCCAGACTTTCCATGTGTGTGTGCCTTGGACATGGACTTGGCTAGGAATTATTATGAGGATGAACCTACCAAAGCCCAGTAGATGATCAATTCCTAGCTAGAAAAGCCAAAACCTCATTTCTCCAAGTTGCCTAAACAGTTACATAGGATCAAGTTTCGACAAGATATATATGATGCAATCACACTGTTGAGCAGGGTAGCAGGCTTGAAGAGTGTTGGGGCATTGGAGAATTGGATGGTGCATGTCATTAACAAGATTAAGTAGGGAATCAATTACCATTGGGCAGGGATTATTAGTGCAATGATTGACAAGAAGATGAGAGATGTGCTAGAGACAAAGAAATTCACCATGTCATCTTATGTGGTATATGTACTTGCCAGATTTTATCCATATAGGTGATTGAGTCCAAAAGAACATTTGGGCAAGATGTCATCTATGAGGTATACCCTGAGCTGCACCTAGGGAATCCGAATTATAGAAGAACAAATGATGCATTTACTATGCATATTACTAGGTTTCTTCAGAACGTAGAGCATGTGAGAATTTCTGATGGAGCCAAGGAATTGATTAAAAGATATGGAGCCTGGTTTATACAATTCCCCACCTTCTCCTATATCTGAATTGATGGATGTCCCACTGCTCCATACGAATTGCCAAGATATCCCACTGATCACATCATACTCTTGGAGGTTACTTGGCAGATATGTGATTTCGATGTCATTGTTAAAAGAGAGAAGCACAAGACAGGGTTCGGTGGGGACTTTCCCTTGAAAATTGGTATAAGTGAGGTTTGTCCTTCAATCCAATCGGCTCATGCATCAGGGGAGGAGTTGAGTACTTTTGGTTTCTCTTTCCATTCTAAGAGGGTAGGCTTTGACATCACTGGCAAAGCACAGAAGAAGGCTACTAAAGAATATCATCACAAAGATGATTTAAGGATTACTGGGCGAACAACAAGGATGACTTTGAGGTGAGAAAGAAAAGGTATTCTAGGCTTCCAGTTGATGTAATCAAAATGTACAATGTCAAGTTGATTCCTAATCAGTTGGAAGATGATGGAAATTTAGTCTAGGATCATGCATTTCAATCAGTTAAGGACAGACCCATTGGAGAGATAAACTGGTCAGAAAAGAAAATAACTGAGTTGGAGGAATTGATGGCTCCCATTGTGAAATCTACCAAGTCATGGCTGAAGCATAAAGTATGGAAATTGGAGAGTGAGAAGGTACCTTGTACTTTCAATCTGATGGGAAATCTGAATGCTCATTCTACCTCAAAGGAGTCAAGCGAGGATGATTCTACAGGAAAAACTAAGGTAAGCTCACCTTTTAAGATCAAAATCAGAGGCCCTAAGGAGAGTGATCCTGAAAAGAAAAGAAAACCTAGGGGAAAGAAGAGAAGTCATACTGTGAAAATAGGTAATTCTATCAAAGAGGAGGTACTTGAGAAAGCAGAGAAAGAAGTCATTCCTCCAGAGCCAAAAAGGACAAGGACAACCAGGGCTTCTAAGAAGAAGGATCAACAAACTTCTAAGGATAAGGTGGATCCTCATGTGGTTGATGTGGAGAGTTCAGGAGAGAAAACCCATGTTTATTCAAGAAGGTCAAGAACTCCATCTCCCAAGGAGACTATGCAAAAGGCATATCCTCTTCCAATGGAATCCACTATAGAGCAGTAGAAAGATACCTCTCCTTCATTGGATATACCTAAACAGATGACTCATGAAGAGCATGAGACCAGTAAAGAAGCATAACCATTTAAGGATGGGGAAATTTATGGCGCAATTGCTGAGTTTGAGGTAGGACATGTGGAGGTGCATCATTCTCCATTGGTACAGTATGAGGATTCTCCTACAAATAGCAAAGATAATAGATCCCCTGAGAAGGAGGATGTCCTTGTTAAGACTCCATCAACCCTACAAGAAGAGGAGCCAGAGTTGGAAAAAAAAGGTAGTCAATCTCTTGAAAAGGAAAGGGATGAGACGTTAGATCAGCATGAAGAGGTTAAGAAGGATGAAATCCAACTGGATCCTACTGTTCCGGATTGGCTAGAAAAAGAAATCAAAAGGAAACAGGTTATTGTTAAGGACACACCTCTCAACTGGGATGAAATGTTGGCCAAGATTGGAAAGGGTAAGAGGAAGAAGGTAGCCAAGGTGGTTTCTAAGATCGAAAGGGATGAAGCTAGTAACAGGGTTATTCATATTGCTACCCTTGCTGATAAAAGTAGAGATGAGGTTACCGGGAAGGATTATGACATATAGACCATCAATCTTGGGCCTACTTCTATGGAGCAAGATATTGAAGAATATGAGGGGTCTAGTGCGGTGATCATTGGGAGATTGAAGAAGGAAACACAGTCTAAGCATGAGCTAAAGAAAGAGAATGAAAGGTTTAGGAAATGTCTAGAGGATTTAATGAAGCCTTTGCAATCTTTTCACCCATCCTCTTCTGCTACTGCTGGTTTCTTGCTGAAGGAGACCATTTCTGAAATAGAAAAGATGAAAGCTTCTATTCTGGCTATGATAAATTGGTTGAAGGAGGTAAAGACTAAGGGAGATGATGCAATAAAGGAGATCCTTTCAACTAGAAAGGATGCAATAAGGGTTAAGGATTCATTTGATTATGTTTTATCTTAGGATAGGGAGGACACTGATCTCTTATTACAAAAAACCAAAGCAATCATGGAGTATAGTAAGGATCAGCTAGTTATTGATGGAATTCTTTCTTCATCTAGGGTTAATGAGCCTTGGGAGTGGTTTGAAGCCCTACAAATCTAACAGAAAGCCATCAGGAAGATCTACAAACAAAAGAAGTGGATAGATGGTAATTTAACTAGTTTTTATGATGGATACATCGCCTTTTTTGAGGTAATGACTGGGAGGAGAAAGATCACCCCTAAATACCTGAGTTTGGAGCAATTAAGGGAGTGGTGGCATTAAATTTATGCCCTTGATATTGAAAAATCTATGATAGGGCATCAATTGGATGATGCGGCTACTTATCTGGCTATGGTGGATAAGTACTTGGCATATAAGGGTGATTGGGATACAACGGTTAAGCAGTCAAGGGAAGAAATTGAATCAATTGAATGCTGGCTCAAAATCCTACCCTTGCCACTTGTTTTTGAGTTGGATAAGGTGTTTTTGAAAGTTCATGAATCGCTGGATCAGAACAAGGATAAGGGAGGCAGTAATTAATGCTAACTTCGTGATTTTTGCTTCCCTATTATTATAGGGCATGTGTTGATCTGGGCTGCATTGAGGAATGTGTTTTGGCTGACCTTGATAATGTATCAGCATTTAATATGTGCCTTATTTTAAAATTCTTGAGGCTGACTTGTTTTGGCTATTTTGTTTTTGTAAATGTTTGGCTGGGCCAACATGTTTTGGGGGGGGTTTCTTTAAAATGGCATTCCTACCTCATTTGTAAGAGGTTAGACAGATAATAGAGAATTAGACAAGCTAGACTAAGAAAGAGCTAGAGCATTTTGTAGTAGAGATAGTAGTTAGTTCTTTGGAGCAAATGTTGTAACAAAGAACAGTGGAATTGTTGCTATATTTTGGTGATCTAATATAATTGAAGGCATTGTGGGTTTTCTGGTGAATTCTTTTGTGTTAGTTTATCTTGCATGGTTCTTGTTATTCCATCTTTTGAAATTGCTTGAAGATATAATATTTGATGTTAAATCCAGACTTAGACTAGTTTGGTGAATAATGTTTATGGTTTCATGCTTGGAATGTTTGTAGCAATCTATGGTCTATACTCCCAGTAACTATCTGATTGTAGTAGGATGGTGAAGTCAACCTAGACCATACATCTATTTGTGCTTAGTTTGATTGTGGATGAATATCTATGATTTGAAAATCTGTATGCCTTAGAAGATTGCACCTTTCTTGTGATATTGCATTGTGGGTTTAGCAGGAATTGGTTATTTGAGATTGTTCCATTCCAGGTATTTATCATTTTCATTGTTCATCTTAGAAGTATTTTAGATTTCGCTATATCTCTTACACCCTCATCTTTTGTTGTTTCTTCATTATTTGGTTAGATTTAGGATTTAAGATCATAATATTGCAAAATTTGATAAATTGGAAAGATACAGTTTGCTTGTAGTAAGGTCCAATTGTGATTACCAACATTTTCACATATTATCTAAGTTGTTTATGCATTGTCATGACCTGACACCCGAGAGACCTTGGGGTGATTTTTAGTAACTTGTTGAAAATTACCTTTCAAGAGAGATAGAATATTGGATTATGTCTGAGTTGTTGCTATGCAGAAAACACCATCAATAGATTGGCACTAGAAGGAGGGCCTGAATGAGCTCACTGGATCATTTCTTAAATGCCATCTCTCCTAAGAGATACAAAAGAAATAACAGATCTACCCCAGGAGAAGAGGATTTATAGGAATTATAGTTCCCCACTAGGTCAAGGAGGACTTGAGAAAAGGGAGAATTATCATCACCCATCCCTTCACCAGTATCATCTACATCTTCACTTCCAGAAGTTGAAGCCATACCCATCCCTGAGGTAGTTCTCATTCAGCAACCCCAGCCTATCGTTAATCAACCACAACCACCACCACCACTCTTACCAATGGCTTTCCTTGCTAATAATCCATCTCCCTTGTTTTTCAATGCTTACAATGTTATGCCCAAGAACCCTGAGCATTTCTATTTGAAATTTCATGTTAATGACCCAAACAGGACTGCAAAGGAGCATATTAGGATCTTTCAAACCTGTCTCAAAGATAGAGGAATTGCTCATGAGGATGTTTCCTGTAGGTTATTTCCTTATTCATTGGGAGAGGAGGCATTTTACTGGTACAATCACCTCCATCAGGTTCAATTCTTAACTGGAATGATCTTGAAACTGCCTTTTTACAGAAGTTCAGAATACCTATTAGTGCCAATGAATTGTATCTGCAATTCACTAGAGTCAAGAGAGAGGTTAATGAACCCATATCTAGTTTCAATAATAGGTTTCACCGTGTGTATACCAGACTTCAAGACCCTTATGTCTTGGATGATGCTATGGCCCTGGGAGTCTATTATGAAGCATTGGACAGCCTTACAACAACCTTTCTAAAATGGAGACCCAATCCTCGAGCCCGCCTAGTTGATGCTTATACGAAAGCAGTCAAACTTAGCATAGACTTAAGGCAACATTTGGCTGGACCATTGCCTTCTTTAGGGCTAGTTGCACATCCAAGCTAGGTTTAGGCAGTGAATCAGGCACTTGCTAATAATACGCCAATCATGAACCCAATACCTCAATTTCCTTTGGTGCCACACCTTGGTCCCCCCATGAGCCAAGTCTCTCCTATAATGAACTTCCCACAGCAGCAAGTTAACTAGCCCTTGCATCAACAACAGCCAACTGGTTTCCCTACCTACTTGCAGAATTCTGAAGTGTTGCATTAGTCTATGGGATCTGCTACAATGTCTGTTCCTCCTCAGAATAATTCAATCCAAACCCCTTACAGAGATCTAAATAAAGATAGGGTTGATGAAATGGCTGAGCAGATAAAGAAGTTAAACCTAGAGGTGACTTACCTAAGGAATCAAAACAACCAATTACAAGCTGCTCAGAGAAATTTGCAATCCAATAAGAACCAAGAACATCCACAGGGGAAAAATTTTGATAGAGGATAGCGTAATGAAATAGGATACAACAATGACAGAGGATATAATCGGGATAGAGGTTACAATAATGAGAGAGAATTCAATAATGACAGAGGGTACAACAATGATAGAAGACAAAATTTCGATAGAGGACAAGGTAGTGGGCCAAGATTTGATAGGAGGCAACCATAGGGATAGAACAAGACCTGAAATACAAGACCTAATAATGGAGGAGTCCCTACTCCATTGGATCAACCTATCAACCAATCTGCTAATCAGCCAGTCAGTCAAGACAAGCCTCCTAGTGGTGTATATCTGGCTAAAGCTACCCTGTCAGGATGGTGTAGGCTCCATAAGACAAGCTAGCATTCTGAGTTAGAATGTCTAGAATTCCAAACTACAACATCTATTTTCTAGTATGAAGTGGAAAATAATGCAAATGGTCAGGAGATTATTCCCTTCATCCCCTATGACTCTCTTTTGTTGGTGCTAAACCAATGTCCTTTTCCAGCAAGTGAAGAAAATGTTCCAGAAGAGGAATCTGATTCCCAGGAGGATAAAACAGATCAAATCTACAATGGAGATGAGGTGGCTTAGTTATTCAATGAAGAGGCAACAAATGATAATGGCCCCCTGGATCAGGAAGAGGCTTATGTTGAAGAAGTGCAGATGTTCTAGAGGTAGGGTAAAGGATATGATTTAAGAGACCTACCCCATAGATGCCCACAGGCTGGGGGTCCTTTCACCACCTCCATTCCTCCTAATAATTTTAATATCCCTCTAGACCCAAGTGCTAGTAATAATCCACCCTTTCTACATGTTTCTAGGTAGTGCTTTTCAAAGGAAAGACAAGCTCAAACTGACCCACAAAAAGAAAAAACTGTTCAAGCAGGTAAAGATAAGGTAGAGGAATCTTCCAGGGACATCCCCACTAATCTAAGTGAGGAGAAAATGGCTTTGTATGTTGTTGAGGAGTTCAAGAAATTAAAGGTAAATCTTATAGTATCCGAGTTACTAAGGTCCCTAGCAATTAGGAATGCAGTTCTAGGTGCCTATGAAGCACATCCAGTGTCTTTGGATAAATCTTCTAGTGAGTGTCAACAATGTTACTGGTTCTCAGGCTGTGAAGACACAAAACCAAGCCTATCAGACTAACTTTCCCCCTGGAGATAAAGGCAAGGATAAAGACAAGACTCAAGTGGCCCAGGTAGATACTCAGCCAACTTTGTTTCAAGGGAAGATGGATACCCCACCATTCTTGATTTCTGTGCGCATATTCAATAAGAATTTACATAACTGTTTACTGGATTCTAGTGCTTCTACTAATGTGATGCCATTTGGAGTATGTAGAGCTTTAGGGATTACACCTGCTGACTCCCAGAAGAAGGTAACTCAGTTGGACATAACTAAAGTAAATGTAGTGGGAGAATTAAACATGATTCGCATGCATGTAGCTTCTGACCCAAGAATCCAACAGGTTATCAATATTCAAGTAGCTGATATCCTTGATGCATATGGCTTAATTCTAGGAAGAGATTTTATGAATGCCCTAAATGGATATGTATCTACTGATCACTCCCACATGTGGCTTCCCTAGAAAGGGGTGCCAAATCAAATCAGAATTGAGAGAGAACCAAGAATGAAGTACACGATTACAGAGTATCAAAATACTTCGAACGTAGTTCTGATATCAAAAGTAGGCATGGGAAATTATATGCTATCGATTCTTTATGAGGAGTCCAATTCAGAGGAGGTATTGATGCTACATACAATGTCTATTGACACAGAAATAGAATCCAACAATGCTACTATTCTGAAAGGATCAATTAAGGAAGAGGATGAGTTTGAGGATAATCAGATTAGCCTACTAGATAGTTTCCAGGAATTTATTAAGCAATGTATTGAAAACTAGGTTCACCTTGGTAGGAGGACAAACTTCGAAGAGTTTCTCTTACCTAACTGGTGTAGAGTTCATAATGCTTCCCATTCAGAGCTGAATGCTATTTATGCCAAGCAGTAGTAGAACGTGTACAGAAATGCATAAATCTAGCCCTAGCAGTCAAGACGGACATGCAAAACCCTCCAGAAGATTATAAAGAAAAGAAAGTGATGTCATCTGAGGAATCCTCTAGCAGTAATAACCTGAAGGATATGATGAAGAGGAATACAACCGCTGAATATTGGACCCTCGGATTTGATGGATCTAAATTCAAGCATGGAGCTAGAGCAAGATTCGAATTGATTAGTCCAAAAGGTAAAACCTTCTTTGCAGCCCATAGACTTCAATTTCACTACACTAATAACGTAGCAGAATATGAGGCATTGATTCACAGACTTCTTATGGAACTCAAGAAAAAGGTTAAGGTTCTACAAGTTTTTAGTGATTTTGAGCTGGTAATTAAGCAAGTAAGGAAATAGTATTCATGCCATGATAGGAGAATGACTAATTATAGGCATAGAGTATGGGACCTCATTGAGCGATTTGATGCCTTCAATATTCAACTGATACCACGATAGAAGAATCAAACTGCAGATTCTCTGGCCCATGCAGCAAGCACTCTGTGGCCCCTATCTTTGTCAGGTTTGAAAAAGTTTACTGTAGAATTGACTCCTGTGCCATCAATTCCAGACAATGTTACTAACTTTCAGGTATTTGAGGATGACAAGTATATCCTGGACTTCATTACAAACACAAATGTTTTTGCTTCCCAAATCATTGATGAAACAAAACTCCAAGAAGCAGAATTGGATTTGGAAGGAGTGATAAATTTGAAGTCTAATACTATTCCAAGGGGAATGGTACGGTTGGAGTGGATTTTTGATCTGGACAAGATCAGAGATCAGGAGCAAGAGTCTAAAAAGAAATCTATCAGTGGACAGTGTGATACTTACAATATGGGAACTGAAGAAGATGCTAAGAACATTTTTATTGGCCAGGTATGCACTCCAAAAGAAAGAAAAGGAATAATTGAAGCATTGCATAGCTTTTCGGATATAGTAGCTTAGAGTTATGAAGACCTGAAAACTTATGATACATCAGTCATAACTCATACTATACCTCTGAAGCCGGGGGCTAGGCCTTTCAGGCAGAGACAGAGACCGATTAACACATTACTGGAACCGATTATATAGAAAGAAGTTCAGAAATTACTGTCTGCCAGAATTATATTTCCTGTTAGGCATTCAACATGGGTGGTGAACCTAGTCCCAGTAAGAAAAAAGAATGGGGAAATCAGACTTTGCGTTGATTTCAGAAATCTAAACAGATCGTCAGAAAAGGAAAATTACCCAGTCCCTTCATTGGATGAAGTACTTCAAGTAGTAAATGGTTCTTAGCTGATATCCTTTCTGGATGGCTATTTAGGGTACAACCAAGTAATGGTTCAGTATGAGGACATGCACAAGACTGCTCTCACAACTAAATGGGGTACCTTTGCTTATAGTAGGATGCCTTTTGGTCTCATTAATGTTGGGGCTACATTTCAAAGGGCCATGGATATTGAATTTAAAGATATCATAGACAAGTACATTATTATTTATATGGATGATCTAACTGTCTTTTCCAAAAATAGAGGGGACCACATCTCTAATTTACACAAAGTGTTTCAAAGGTGCAAGGAATTCGGCATATCCCTGAATCCTAAAAAGTGCATTTTTGGAGTGACAGAAGGGAAATTGCTAGGACATGTCATATCTAAAAAGGGAATTGCTATTGATCTAGAAAGAGTGGAGGCCATACTGAAGATTCAGTCACCTGCTAGCAAAAAAGAGATGAAGTCTTTCTTTGGCAAGATCAACTTCGTTAGGAAATTCATTACTGGATGTGCTGAAATTGTTAAAACACTGAATGCAATGTTGAAGCAAGATGCTAAAGTTGAATGGACTGTAGAAGCAAATGAGGCATTTGCAGAAATCAAAAGAGCCATTGCAGATGCTCCAGTATTGGTAAGTCCTGATTATAGTAAGCCTTTTTACATCTATTTGTTTGCTTCGGATCATTCATGTGTGGGAATGTTGACTCAGAAGTTTAATGAGGGAAACAAACATCCTATTGCTTTTATGAGTGCACCATTAAAAGATGCTGAGTTGAAATATCCGAGTGTAGAAAAGCAGGCATATGCTCTAGTCAAAGCAGTGAAGAAATTTAGACATTATATCCTCAGGAATAAGGTTTATGCAATTTTCCTAGATCCTGTAGTTAAGTTACTGTTGATGCAGAATGAGCTGGGTGAGCATAGAGCTAAATGGGTAACAATGCTACAAGAATATGACATTGAGATCCAACCCATAAAGTTGGTAAGAAGGCAGGGACTTACTCAGATTATGGCTGAAATGGGGCCTGAACTGACTACTCAGAATTATAATCTTGAGGAGGTTTCTCCAGGTAGCTGGTATGATGACATAGTTTATTATTTGCTGAACCAGTGATCCCCAAGCCATCTTAATTTTGTTCAGAGGAGAGCTCTGTGACTGAAGAGTGATGGTTTCATGCTAAAGGGAGTTGTTCTGTACAAGAGAAATCATGAAGGCATTTATTTGAGGTGTCTTGGGAAACAAGAAACTGAAAGAGTGATGAACGAATTTCATGAAAAGTATGGCATTGGCCATGGTTCTGCTATTGCTATAGCAAACCAGATATTAAGGGTTGGGTATTATTGGCCCACATTATTCAAAGACGTTCACCATCATGTCAGGACCTATCACACTTGCCAGACTGCAACAATGAAGGAAAGGTATGCAACACTCCCACTCCAACTGGTTATCGAGGTAAGGCCTTTTGCTCAGTGGGGCATGGACTTTATAGACCCTATCAACCCACCATCTTCTATGGGACACAGGTACATTCTAACCGTTATTGATTATTTCACAAGGTGGACTGAGGCTTTCGCTTGTAGGCAATGTACATTTGAGGTAGTGATTGATTTTCTAGAATCTGCTATTATTAACTGATTTGGATGTCCTATTTATGTTGTCTGTGATAATGGTTCTGCTTTAACATCTTTAAAATTTTCAAACTAGGCTTTTGATCATGGCATTATTATAAAGTTTGCATCTAATTATTACCCCCAGGGTAACAGTCTGGCAGAATCTTCCAATAAGAACTTATTGACTGTTATCCGTAAGTTGTTGGAGAGGAACCCAAAAGACTGGCACACCCAACTTGTGTGACCAAAAAAACTATTCCAATGTGTCTAAGTGGGTACGTTTATGCTATGAATGGTCCTCTTTCACACCCAAACATGCTAAATTTCTCTGAGCTATGGTCAACTGGCAAAATCCCTTAAGAGTCCAAAGTGCAAAAATATCCACAATCTTTGACGGGTTGTTTCTTGGATACCATGATTCTTAGAAAATTCTCATCTAAGCCTATGGGATCACATTGGCCCCTCTGCAATAACCTCTCTTAGCTTTTCTAACTTGGGGAAAAATTTGTCAAAATGTAAGCAGTGTAAAGTTGCAAAGTGGTGCAACTTTTGTTCTGCAACACATGTGACCAAATGAACTATTCCAACATGTTTGAGTGGGTACATTTATGCTAGGCATGGTCCTATTTTGCACCCAAACATGCCAAATCACTCTGAGCTACATTCAACCGACTAAATCCCTTATCAGTCCAAAGTGCAATATGACTACAATCTTTGACAGGTTATTACTCGAATATCGTGATGCTTATAAACTTCTCGTTTGAGCCTATGGGATCATGTTGGGCCCCTCTACAATAACTTCTCTTGGTTTTTCTAACATTGAAGGAATTTTCCCATGGTGGTGGCTTTTCACTTGGGAAAAAAGTTGCCAAATGCAAGCAGTGTAAAGTTGCAAACTGGTGCAACTTTCATTTTGCAACTTGTGTGACCAAATGAACTCTTCAAACATGTTTGGATGGGTATGTTTACGCTAAGAATGGTCCTATTTTTCACCCAAAGACATCAAATTTATTTGAGCTATGTTCAACCTTAAGAGTCTAAACTGTAGTTGTTGTCACCGAATAGTGCACCCTTGTTGAGATGCAAAACTGATCCTACTAGTGAAACATTGGATCCGGATATTCAATATCCATGACGTATGGTTTTTCATGCTCTAGAGTTATAAAACATGATGTGGTGGTAGTTATAGGACCATGCTTCCTAATGATTTTTCATGTTATTTTGTGCATAGAAAATGGAAGGAGATTTTTTAACTTATTTAAATGATGAGTATGTGAGAAATGTGATAACTATACATGGGTGATGCATCCAAAAAATAAGCTTATATTATTCTTCATAAACATCTAATATCTTCATAATATAATTAAAACTGACCTATGCATTGATTTCATTTAATGAGATGTCAAGTGTTGTGATATTAGTAGATGCAAAAAAAAATTGTTGGTTGGATCAACAATGATTATGTGTTTTGATGCACAATCATACAAGCTCATAGAGGTATATATATATGCTCGTGAGGTTTGAAACATCCACTTGTTCTATAGATGCAAATGAATTGATTGCTAAGCTTTAGAATTAGAACCATTAGTTGTTGGATGCTAACCTCAACCATGAATTAAAAAAAAAAAAAAATCTATGATATTTTTTTATGGGAAGGAGCTCTTACAGTTCAGTTGAAACCTTTTGGTGTTAAAATCCTTGCCACTAGACAACAATAGAACTCAAGAAGCATGAAGCATACATGCAAATACATGAAGTATACACATGAATCATGAAGAATACATGTGAACATATGAAATATACATTGGAAACATGAAGCATACACATGAATACACAAAATATATGTGAATTTTACACTTGAATAAGTGAAGCATGCATGTGTAGGGTATGTGCAAGATCATGATGGGCCAAAAAGCGGCGATATGATGGGTATGTGTAGGGTATGTGTAGGATCATGATGGGCCAAAAAGTGGCGATATGATGGGTATGTGTAGGGTATGTGGTTGATGAATTTTTTTTACCCAAAATTGATGAAATGAAAAGGGTTTTTAAATGAGATTCTTAGCTTTCCACCAATATAAATTATGCTTTACTTTGAATTTAGTAAATAATTATTATTTATTTTTTATTTGAATTACGATTAAAGTCCTGATTGAAAAGCTTCTATACCTTTGAAATGGTATCACATTTTTTGAATTTAAACATGTGTCACATTCCTTGCTTCACATTCTATAGGATTAAAAAAAATGCATTTCATGAAGTTTTGACCAAGTTAAGGTGGTCAGACATATGAATTTTTATATTTTTTAAAATTTGTAAAAAAAAATTCATAATTAATTATTTACTTGGAAAAAAATTACAAAAAAATATGCATCATATCAGGACATGAGTCCTCTACTTATATCTAAAATCTTATAAAAAAATATTATCATCTTATTGTGGTTAGGGTGGTTAGAAAGACACCCACTTCTTATTTTTTCCCTGAAATTTAAGTACTACTGCATTGGAATTTCAAATTTTCACCAAATATATGTTTTAAAAAAAATAAATCTAGTAGTTTAGAAACTACATTCAATTTGCTATAGATTCTATTCTTACATATTTTTGAAATAACTTATTCAAATTTTCACATCAAGTTGCCTAACTCTGATTTTTCTAAATTTTTTGCCACTTAAGGGCTTGTTTTTTCCATGATGATCCTATACATACGCTATATAAGTGAAGCACAAGTAATTGAAGAATTGTAAAGGATACAAACCACCAGGAATGGAGCTTATTTACACAATATGCATTAGATGGAGCTTATTACACAATTGACAATAATTATTTAAGCATTACACTAACTCATTTGATTGCAAAATCGACAAATTTTTTTGATGAAATATTTATAATTTGATGTATCATGGCTGCTTGTGAAATTTGAAGTGTAATTTTTAATTTTTTAAATTTTTATCCCCAAGGTTCGTCGCAATTTTGACGAACTTGGTTTTCATCAAAATTTTGACAAACATTTTTGTCGAAATTTTGAAAACAATGGAAATTCAGAAAAAAATCAAATTGTGGCCGACATGAATAAAGTGAGTTCAATTTCACCCAACACTTCTCCTTCATCGGAGTGACATATGAAATTGGTGCAACTTGAAAATTTCCCTCTTAATATCTTTCTTTTTCCAATATGTTCCCATCAGTGTAACACAAAGGCTTGGTGTAATTTGAAAATCTTTCTCTAATTAGCATACTCTTGTCGATGCACTTTAGGATTTTTGTTTTGTTCTTTTTAGGCGAGCTTCAAATTTTCCCCATTTGATGTTCGGTCTCAGAATAATCATTATGCTTCATGAGATGGTCTTTCCATTTGCAGAATGCTTCTTTCATTTTGGTCTTTGATGGAGATCATGTTTTCAATGGGGCTTGTCCTTTCTAATTTAATGGCACTTCTATTGTGAGGGAAGCACATCAAAGATCCACCTCCTCCTTGTTACGGATAACCATGCTAAGCTTCCATTTCCATTCATCAATATTGGCCATGGAGGAAGAAACCTTTGCGTCGTTAGTCTCCACTGGCTCGTAATCATCATCTGAAAACTATTCAGCCACAATTTTATAATTAATGTCTATGCTCTATGTAGTAAATGGTGTTGTGTGTAGTGTCCAGATGATGAATAGGAAACTTTATGAGTTTTGCAGGGGCAATAGAGGCAAGAAACCCTAAAGTTGGTGCATTGATGCAAGAAAAGCTTATCGGCAAGAGAAGGATGGTCAAGGGGAGATTTTAAATGTCACATTGATGGAGCTCAATTAAGAGAAGGAAATGATATCGACAAGACATCTATTATCAGTGTAAGTTCTCCATATCTCCTTGATTATGTATGTCACTCCAATGAGGGAGCTAATTTGAAGGAAGTTGGATTTTCAACGTTGAGTAAAGTGGCGCATTATCCTTACCTTTGAAAAATGTAAATCACAAGGTAAAATGATTCCAATGGCGGGCAATTTATATGTAAATGGGAAATTTATTAATTTCCAAGATTTGGAGGTAAAAGTGCCAAATGAAGTTACTCTAGATGGTAATAATGATAAAAGGTACAATTAAGAAAATATTTTATAGAGGGGTAAAATATGAGATATTTCACCTGGGATATAGAGAAAATGAAAATCATGGACTGAACAATTGTTTCTACCTAGGAGTATTTTATTTCATTAGGTGAATGTACATAGAGTAAAGGCAACGTAAAATATTTTCACCATAGGAGTTGAAAGTGGGTGATTATTTTTCCAAAAGAATATTTATTTAAATATGGTGAAAATGCATAGGAGTAAAAATGAACGTGAAAATCACTACCAAAGTGAAGATTATAATAATCATTAAAGTTAATTGTCACGAGAATGCAAAGATGAAAATGTTAAAGTAAATGGAAGTTTAATTGATTATTTTGTCAAAGATAATGAAGATTAATTAAAATAAATTGAATATTAATTAAAATATTTAATTTTCCAAAAGGAAATTAATTAAATATTTTACTTTTCCAAAGATAATTCAATGAAGAGCTTCATCAAAATGAAGAGTTACTATCTCTCCCCCTCTATATCTCTCACCATCTCTCCTCCTCTACGTATCAATATCCCTTTCTCTCCCTCCCCCTCTCAGCTATCTCCTGGCCTCTGGCCATGGAGGAGAGATAGAGAAGAGGGGGACAGTCAAGGGAGAGATAGTTTGAAGAGGAAGAGAGAGAAGAGATGGAGATAGATAGGTAGGTAGAAAAGGGAGAGCTATATGTAGAAAGGGAGAGAGAGAGAAGATAGGGGAGAGAGGGAGGGAAAGATGGTGAGAGATAGCTAAGAGGGGGAGGGAGAGAAAGGGATATTGATAGGTAGAGGAGGAGAGATAGAGAAGAGGGGGAGAGTTGAGGGAGAAATAGGTTGAAGAGGAAGAGAGATAAGAGATGGAGATAGATAGGTAGAAAAGGGAAAGAAAGAAGAGGGGGAGACTAGGGAGAGAAATATGTAGAAAGGGAGGGAGAGAATAAGATAAGGGTCGAGGATCAGGAGGGAGAGATGATGAGAGATAGAGAGGGGG
>VDFB02000003.1:344293753-344344151 GCA_007258455.2 Sequoia sempervirens | reverse complement strand
TTTGTGTCAACGAGAGGATATATCGCGTAGCACCATCGTCATTACATGGTTTGGGACTATTTTGTATGGATGACATAAAGGTCTGTTACGACAAAGTTATTGAATTGATGGAGTATGTTAGACCTTGTTACAATTACAAAGATTGGATGCAGCTGGTTCAATATACATGAAGTATGTGTAGGTATGCACTGTCAACAAATTATATACAACTAAAAGATAAGCATCAAAATAAAGGAGTGGTTGTGTACATTGATGGAAGGCCAAAAGCATCAGGGAATATTGCAGGGTTTATAAATAGTACATGACCTGTGTCAACAAATAAGCAATCCAATTGCATATTCGAGGCATGTGAGGGAAACCATGTATTCGTATGTGCGATAAAATCAATAATTGTAGGGGAAGAGTTGCTAATCAATTACAATTTGAATTGCTTAGATACAAACATAGTTACTATGGGGGTGGTATGTACTATATACCATTTTACCCAACCTCCAAATAATGACTCCAATATACCATTTTATTATTATGTTTTTTTTTGTAAGTCTATTGGTTTCATGTTTTAGCAATCTTCTTTTATATTTAATTTTTGTCACAGCAGGACATTAATCATATGGGGAAGGCTTTGGCCTAGACCACAGATCACGATGCATCTTCAGGCACTTCTACCCAACAGGTTTAGCTCATTGTAATTGTACAAATTAGATACAAGAAAAATGTTTTATTATTATATTTTTTTCATAAGTTTATTGGGTTAATTTCAATAATGTTTTAAATATTCTTGTTGCAGACAGCTAATCAGGGAAAGGCACTAGTAGTAGAGGAGAGCATTAATAGGGTTGAGGTGCAGTCACTGTTATTAGATGATGACATCACATATTCAACAAACCCTATTGATATGATAAGGAAGACACAAAAAAAAATGCAATGAAGAAATACTTCAATTGTTATTCATAGTGCCTCAAACAGATGAGATAAGAGTGAGGGTTAAAATATTGACTAAGAGAGTACAAAACTTGCAAAGTAAGTTTTCATGAGGTCTTTAATTATAACATAAGTTCATTCATGGTTTTATAATTGTAATCTTTTATGTCATGAACTAAATATTTGTTGTTTTTACAGGATTTTTGTGTCCTCATGATGTTGCTGCCCATTATCAGGGTACTGCAGGTGTTGCCTGCAGAGTAGGGGTTGGTACAAGTGTCCATCTTGATCTTCCTGCACATACATCACATGATCATCCGATCCCATCATTCGTGCCTATATTATCAACTAAAATATCGACAACACATAGCATGCACACATCGAGTAGTACTGGTGATGCAGAGGCCACTAGTGCTGGTGATGTTTTTAGCAACATTTCCTAGATCTTCCTGTATTACTAGTACAAGAACATTGCTAGTCACATTTGTGGTGACTAAGGATTTCATTTCTATAAAGATAGAGAAAGTCCTAGGTAATTTAATTTTTTTTAATTATTATTATATATAATCCAATTGAAATTTACTTATTGATCACTCTTTTTAGACTAATGATACCATGATCATTTTGTAGGAAATGATGTTTTTTATAAAGATCTAGGTGATATAACATTGGAGATCTTCAAGCCCACCATATGTACATGGTGGAATGCCCAAAATCAAGATTTTGAGGATGAGCTCATTAACCGTTTAGTTGTGTTGTTCGGTGATAAAACATTCAACCGAACGAAGGTCCTTAAGAAATCTGGTACATATCTAAAGTATGTGAGGGACTAATATAGGTCACATTTAGAGAAGAACAAAAAGTATGAGTGTCCCCCCATGATTCTGGAGAGGGAGTGGAAGGACCTAGTGTCGGATGGAAAGGAGAAGGCTGAAAAGAAAAAAGGAAAGACACCACCGGGCCAAGGAAGGTATATGATACTATCAACAATGTAATTATATACTAATTATTCTTTCCTTTTACATAATCTAACATATTTCAAACTTTTCATAGGATTCCTAACACATCGAAGGAAACAAAGGAAAGACTAGAAAAAATGGGCAACACAAACTTGGCTCTAATGGTTATATGAAATTAGCCGCAAGAATTGTAAGTATCAATAAATAAAATATTGTATCCAAATAATAAATTGCAAACAATTTTGGCATTATCACACCATAGAAGAAAAATTCATGATCTTATGCAAAAATGTAGGGCTCTAAATTCAATAGAGCGCCCACAGAAGAGGAAATGAAGATTGCCTTCCAGCATGGCTATGAAGTCATGGCTGAATGCCTAAGAGTCTTGACTAGGCAAACACAATCTTCCATTGCATCCAACACACAGGTAAATAAACTCAATAAAGTTTATTTAAAATTGAATACTTGTGCAATCTATTCAATGTTAATTTCCACCATAACTTAGTAATTATGTGCCTATTTGTTTTAAATCGATAGACAATGATAATACTACACCTTACATTAGAATGCAGCCTGGTGAGGGTGGAGCACAACCTATAGATGAAGGTCATGGTGTGCATCCTAGTACTAGATGTATTCATGTGCTATACAAAACATAGTATGGATTAATACAATTAAACATTTTTAATTGCAATTGGTGTATTAATTAATGTAATATTTTGTGTTTCAACTTTAGAGCATGTAGATTTTGATCAACATGATGTTGAGCATGATCAGGCTAGAGAAGATCAAAAGCATGATGTGGCCCCATCAGGTAAAGAGGACCACTCTAATGTTCTTTTAAAAAAATTAAATTTCAATTGGTGTATTCATTAATGTAACCTTTCATGTTTCAACTCCAGATCAAGATTTAGAGGGTGTTCAACATGTTGAGCATGAGGCTATATGAAAATATCAGGAACATGATGTGGCCCCATTAGGTAAAGAGCACCACTCTAATGTTATTTTAATTAATAAAATACTTGTAATAATAATAACAAAACATCTCAATTTAACATTTTTTTGTTAATGTAGCAGACCCCCCTTGAATCGGCCTGCATGTCATGATTAGTACATGCCTAGGTGTACATTAAGATCAAGAGAAGAGGGTAGAACAACTGAAGGGGGGATAGATGATTTAGAAAATGATACTCCACTTCAGCTTTTTTTAGCTTCAAAATTAAAGAAACAAAAAAAAAGTGATTGTAATCATAATATGACAACCATATTTTTGATAATATGTAACAACTGAATGAATGAATGTTATATGTTATTAATGGATGAATGAATGAAAGTGAATATGTTATGAATGCTATATGTTACTAATGGATGGATGAATGAATGTTATATGTTATTAATGGATGAATGAATGATTAATGTTATATGATCGGGTATGGGGAATTGAGAGTGATGTGAGGAGGGGGGAAGGGGCCAAATGAGCTTCCATCGTCACGTGGTTGGCCTTGTTAAGTAGATAATATTAAACTATTCTCGAAACAAAGAGAAGCTCAATCCAATTGTTACATGCAAGTATCTTTTTAATTCCTCTAACTTTCATCAATCTCTTTACTATTTGAACCTCATACCAATGTTTTACATGAAGAACCCATTATTGTGAAATGTGCCTCTAGTTGAGTAAACTGAATCCATGCTCTACATCATAATTTCAAATTGTTTCCATTCCAATGTTCTGAGTTTAGTTTGTTTGTATGGCTTTGTATGAATACCACATTGTGTTGTGTGTGGATTTGGTTTCAAAGCTCCGTTTCTTTTGTTTTTAGTGGTTAGATAACTCTAAAATTTTACTTTTTGTGCATAATAGGGTAGTGGAAAAATAAATAGCTCTAAAGGGTTTAAAGGCTTGATTGAGATAGATACATGGATATTTGGATCTGTAGGTATACAAAAAATTTCTCTACTTACATTTATTCAACTTATTGTCTTCCTCTCAAATTTATGCATTTATGTGTCATTTGAGAGGGTAACTCCATAAAGGTTTTGTCACAATTGAAAGATAATGCATTAGCTTATGTCCATCACAAAAATAACAAGGGTTATTATGGGGAAATTTGATAGGAAATGAGTAGATCCCAGAGTATGCTATAGGCCTTCATACTACAATCTTGTTCATGATAGAATATTTTTGTTTTGTGACATAGAAAGAATACATTAAGTGATTGATAGACCAAGGATAGTGAAATGTGTAGGAATAAGTGATTGAGAGTGAGCAGGGGAAGCTTCTTTAGATGATCAAACCACCAACTTAACACAACTCTCTCAAATACTCTTTAAGTGAACCTTTCCAATCCACTATTCCTTCAAGGAAAAGACCCAACTCACCTAGGGTTCTTGTACTCTCACAACCAAGAGGGTTTGTAACCACTTAGATCATTTCAAATGGGACTAGAGAAAAACTTAATACCCTAATTTTCACTTAGGAAACTCCATTTAATCATTGCTCTAACCTTTAGGCCTCTTTACCCTTTTAACCCTTGTAGCCCTGCCCGATAGGATAGTCAGAATAAAATTCACATACAAGCTTGTACCAAGCCCAAACCACTAAAATTAGATAGGTATTATATGCCCCTACATGATAGTGAATAGAAAAAGAGCAATCGACCAGAACAACACTGCTCCAAGAGGCCTAATTGGTTGGCTACGACAGGATAGTTGACTATCTTGTGGATAGCCTTGTGGTGTGTGTACTTCTTCCTCCTATCTTTTATTTTTTGCACTTCCAAATTCATTGCAACAATCAACAAGCATGGATTCAAATGTTCTAGTTCCTCTTCTAATTCCATTTAACTGCCATCAATGGAAAACTAAGGTTCAACTAATACTAAAGAACAAGAGGTTATATAGAGTGACAATGGGGGTAGAAAAAAAATTACAAATTAAAGTGATATAGTTAAGTGGTTCAACAAGGGTAATCAAGCTTTTGGATTCTTATTTTATATTGAAGTAGTACATGCCACCTTCCAACCTGAGTTCATAAATCATATTGATGAGTATATTGTCTTCCAATATTTTGACCGTGAACAAATAAGTAGCATTGTGAGATTATAGGTATGTAGATCATTTATTTTTTTGAAAAACTTATCATTTCTAAAGTACAAACAAAGGTAGAATTTTTTTTTTGATTAGTTAATAAAGAATTTATTTGTAACTTATAATAACTGAAGATGCAGATAAAATTGTATAAGATCCAAGTACTTTAGGGAATTCATAATAGGATATGCACCAAGAGGGTAACTGAAGTGCTTAATACAAATATTTGGTTGCAATGATTTGGTCAACAAACCTTGTTTGCTCCTTTGTCTGAATGCCATGTTACTGTGCATTAACTCATGAATTATAACCATAAGGAAGCTTTATATCTCATCCAAGCATCTTTAGCTAGATCACAACATCAGTTATGTATTTTTCCTAGTATATCTTTTGTTATATGATGAAGAGAGAAAATTCACTCTTTTGTTGTTGTACAATGTGAAAGAACCCAAAAGTTTTCTATCCCAAAATTACATTCTCTTACAAAAAATAGAATATATAGCTTTTCAATCAGTTATTGATTTATAATTGATTCTTGAGGTCATATATTAGGGAAGTCAACATTCCAATGGCCACTAAATAAATAGATCTTCCATGTAATGCTTTCCCACTTCAATTCCTTTTCAACCTTTTCTATAAATGCATATAGATTTTCAAAATCTTAAGGTTTATCAACAAGTTTTAGAGGAAATTTCTTCCCTAATGCCTTCTCAAATACAACCACCATTATTATTATAATTTTCAATCCTTGTGTAGTAACTTTGAAACTTGGTAATTTCATTGTTATTTTCTTTTGAAGTACACACATGCAAAATAGTTATTTATGCACATAAGAGATAACAAAAGTAACCACATGTCAATTGCATAAAAATTTATGGGGAGAAGATAAACACCCAAAGTTATTGAAACATCATTATCATATCCTACAATCATTGCATTCCAAGAGATGACATCTCTTTGAGCTATTCCATCAATTAGTTCACGTGCCTTATCTATACTTCCACATTTTGAATACATGTCTACTAGAGAATTTCCAACTATAATATTTGACAAAACTCCCCCTTCCATTATGTTATGATGGATGTCCATACCCTGTTCCAAAGCTCCCCTTTTGGCACAAGAAGGGAGGATTCTCACAAAGGTTGTTGAATTTGGCTTCACACCAACCAATTACATTTGCTTTAAAATTTCTAAAGCCTTTTGAACAAATCTATTTTGTGCATATCCTACAATCATTGCAGTCCATGAGATGACATCTCTTATAGGCATTCTGTCAAATAGTTTACATGCCTTGTCTATGTTTTGACATTTTGTATATCTTCTTTCAGTATATCAGCAAGAGGTCAGGAATGTCATATCGATAAAATATCATTTGAGGATACACATCGGGAAGATGCAACTGACAATCTCAAAAGACAAATAGATCCTATCAGCTAGATAATAATCACCGTTGTTATAGTGAGAAGTCATATCGAGCCTATATATGTCTTATTGCTCGAAGCACAGGTAAATATGTGGGCCAGACTAGAGCTATTGGAGTAAGGTTCTGAAAGTCAACCCGAGACATTGATTTGGTCTTGTTGATGAAGCAAAGGAGGATTCTATCGGTAGGATAGTGTTACTGGGATGAGTTCAAGGAGTCCTACCGACCCTCTATGTCACACCGACAAAATTGTATTGGTAAGGGAACTAGATATTTGTTTGGAGGGAATGATCATCAGAAAGACATGATTCATGGTTTTGTCAATGAAGAAATTCATCAGCGAGATAGACTTCAGCGGAGAGAGATAAGAAATTCATACCATGTGTAGTTCCATCGGCAAGAAAAGCATTATGTCTTAGCGATCAGAATTCACAAAGAAAATAGATTGACATGATTGGCTTGGGGATCTTGTTGATAAAGAACAAAGGAAATATCTCGGCAAGATACATATCTTTGGAGTAAGTTGAGGAATGTCTGCCCGACTTACAAAGTTACATTGATAAGTTTGCATCAGTGGGAGTTATAGCAATATACTTAATACTAAAGGGATAACTCTTGAGGGGACTCATAACGCAGATGAAACTATAGGACATCTTAGAAATATATGATATATTGATAGAAAAGATAAAAAATAACTGTCGGAGAGACTCAGAGTGTCGAGGAAACTACAAGATGTCTTATCGGCTAGATAATAATCATCAGGGTGCTAGTGAGAAGTTATATCGAGCTTATATATGTCTTACTGCTTGAAGCACAATTAAATATGTCGGCCATACTGGAGCTATCGGAGTAAGGTTCCTAAAGTTAGACTGAGACATTCATTTGGTCTTGTTGATGAAGGAAAGGAGGATTCTGTCAGTAGGATAGTGTTACTGGGATGAGTTCGAGGAGTCCTGCCGACCCTCTATGTCACACCGATAGAATTGTATTGGTAAGGGACTTGACTATATGTTTGGATGGAATGATCATTGGAAAGACATGATTCATGGTTTCATCGATGAAGAAATTCATCAGTGAGATAGACTTCAGCGGAGAGAGATAAGAAATTCATATTGTGTGTAGTTCCATCAGCAAGAAAATCATTGTCTTAGTGATCAAAATTGACGAACAAAATAGACCGGCAGGATTTGCTTGGGGATCTTATTGATAAAGAACAAAGGAAATATCTTGGCAAGATACATATCCTTAGAGTAAGTTGAGGAGTTTTTGCTTGACTTACAATGTCATAGCAATAAGTTTGCATCAATGGGAGTTATAGCAATATACTTAAGACTGAGGGGATAACTCTCGAGGAGACTCATAACACCGGTGAAACTACAAGACATCTTAGCGATATATGATCTATTGATATAAAAGATACAAAATAACTGTCAGAGAGACTTAGAGTGTCGGGGAAACTACAAGATGTCTTAGCAGGTGCTTAATGAACATTGGAAAAGGCCCAAATAAAAGGATCGCCCACAGTTTGAAAATGTCTTGTCGAAAAGATTACATGATGTGGCAATTGAGGCTACAAATCATCTTATGAATAAGCACAGGTAGGGAGGATGTTGGCAAACCTTGTCGAATTTGGCTTTATACCAGCCAATTACACTTTTTAAAAAACAAATTGCATAGTTTCATTGAAATTTTGACGAAAAATACCGACAAAACTTCGAAAAGTGATTGATGAACTTGCTGTACCTCCGATGAAATGACTGACATTATGAATTTTCTATTTCATCGCTATTTCGACGATTGTTTGGTGGTGTTCTGACATTCTTGTTGATTTTCGTTGCTTGCTTTCTAGCTACAATTCATCGATAAAGTGTCACATGCTTCATTGGAAGTTCGATGAACATAAGCACACCTATACCATGGTGAGTGCCGATGAAGTCATGTCGTGAGTTCGATGTTTCAAGGTGTGTTGGTAAAGCAGCGAAATTTTTTTGATGAAATTTTGTGTAGTGGTTCATTGGTGTTCTGATGATAGTTTGTCGATATTTCAACAAGCGTTCATCGAAAAATGAAACTGAATATAGTAGTGTTAGATGTAAACAAAACCCATGCCTACAACATTTGGCATAAAATTTACACAATACGCATGATAACATAATTCAAGAATGGTAGTAGAAAAATAATATTTTCTTTAATCAAAAAGTCATAAGGCTGTAAAATGATATATATTGATAAAAGTATATACAATATATCCAAAAAATCCATGCAGGCTTACTACAAAAGAGCCATATGGACATAAAATATTACATATATATCGATAGTACAAAAATATGTTTCAAAATGCCAGACAGGCATACACAAAACAACCCTAACAAATAGTCATTTCCTTCTAGGGGAAGGAAAAAGATCCCTTGCTGCCTTTGAAATTCGGCTGGATGGAGTGCCAGTTGGTTCTCTTGTCTTTCAAACATCGCTCACTAGACCTCCTCTCTAGACTTCTCTGGAGCTACACTTGATACAATAAAAAGTATAGATGTTAATACATAGAAATTAAATTATGGAATGATCTATAACAAAATATAGTCACTTACCACATACAAATAGTAATCATTCAAATTTACAACATTACCATGTCCATGAGCTGGAGAGACACCCACCTATAGCAACCATCAAGATAGAATTTAAACTACATGCAAAAGTATCATGAAAATTTTCAATAATAGACTGTAAAAGAGAAAATATAATGTCAAATTGACTAATTTGTTGCATACCTCTCTCAAAGGATCAAAACCAGCTATTGTTGCAGCAACTCCATGGTCCATCATGCCACCAACATCATCAGGGATGTTTGATGTCAAAAATTGAAAATGAAACAACATATCTAGTATTCATATTGGTTTGTAAACTTTAGCGAGTACATTTACTCAACTTAGTTCACTTAATTAGATTTGAAAATAGTCTTACTAAATTCCAAATCTATGTTAGGACCTTTAATTAATGATTCAAATCCAATGTACAAACTTAAACCATTAATCTTCTTAGCTCTTTTTACTTAACCAATTCTACTTAGTTCAATGTTGAATAAAGAACTATAACAATTAAGTAAAAAACATAAAGCACAATGAAGAACAAGATGAGAGAAATTTGGTAATGGAGTTAACCAGACTCTGGATTCGCTCGAACACAAACTGATCTATTCTTTCTCCAAAGGCATGAGGACCTTCTCATAGGCTACAAAAGAAATTTCTTTCTCCTTCAAGAGGATTTCAGAAAACACTTTCACCTACGAATCTACTCTTGTCGTCAGAAAGATGATCTTTACAAAATTAAGCTTTAACAAGCTTTCACAAATTCTTCACCAAGTTACAAATCCTCTCCAAGGATACTTGGTATTAAAAAGAAGAACAATGTGTGTTTTACACTCTCCTTACACCCCTTTATATACTTGTGAATTTTTTGAATTGGTTACTAACCAATTGATTTACAAAATCCCCTTATCCTCCATTTTTACATTAAATCTTTGAAAATCCCCTCTTTATTACAAATGAATTTTTCATAATCCCATTGAAAAAAATATCAACCTCTAGAAACAATCTTCCTTAGCCCTTTTTATGAATTTTATATTCAGGCTTCCATTTAAGAGGTTTATCCATTTTATTTTATTAAGGATGCATTCCTTTTAATTAGGAAATATTTAATTATTAAGGGTTTCATCCCCCTTATTAATAAACCTTATCTTGGCTTTTAAAAATTTAAGCCTTACAGATAAAAAACTACCTCCTTAAAAATAGGTTTTAAAATAAATCCCGAATAGCCCTTTTTAATTTTTGGGCTTTTACAAAATATTCTCCCAGAAGCCTAAAAATAAACCATTGATTATTTAGAGGTTCCTTAATTATATTTGGATTTTAATATTTAAAAGATCTTAATCCTTTTTAAATAGGGAAGATGACTTAAAATTAGGGATTATGACATAATTTTATAGGAGGCTATATTTTTTTATTTTATTTTATTGAATATGAAGGGGGTGGAGCCCACACCGGTGGAGAGGTGGTAGAGGTGCCATGTGGCACTCTCAGGAGCTGCCACATGGCAAGGCCTTATTCGCTGAGAGAGATAACAGTACGGTGCCACATGTCAACATCTAAGTGGTCCATGTCATGCCCATTCAACATAAGGGTGCCACATCAACATGATGATGTCATGTGGATGTCATCAGTGTACTAGCAAGTCAACCCAACTTTGACTGACTGTATCTCCCTCATACAAGCTCCTTTTTGCATGAAACGAGCATCATTGGAAATCTCTCAACAAGCTCTACGTGATGATGCTAGTTTTGACCAATTTGGTGACAATGAAATTCCACCTTTTTTTCTTGGCCTTGGTACTTGTGTTGACCTACCTTTGATTGAAATTTGACCATCCATAACTAGAGCATACAAACTTCGATTGATCATGTTCAAGTTGCATTGAATCCAATTCGATGAGCTCTTCACAATGATGCAACTTCCATAGACATTTAGAACAGTTGAATTTTTAGGTTTCGAAGATCCACCTAGATCAACCCTCCCCACTGAAAAACTTTTGGTCTCCAAAAGTGTATTGTTCCATTGAAAACATGTCCCACTATACATCATGCCACTTAACATGGGCTCAACACTGAAAAGTGTATAGTGCCACATCTGCCTATTAGGTCTAACACTTCAGCAATGTATGAGCTTCCCTATCGTCACATCTGCCTCCAGGGGTCTTATAGTTTGGCAACACTTAGGTCTTCAAAGCTCATGAAGATACAGTTAAAAAATGGAAGTTAACATACCAAAAGCAAGAAGAAAAACTAAGCATGGTAAACCTATCTCTCGATGCTTCTCACAGTGGTAGTTCACATTCTACATCTCTTGCCATCTTTTCTAGCATGCTTCTGATGCTCCTCCAAACTATTCGAGCATGGTAACTACACCCTAGCCTGAAACATTCCTTCACCTTTGTTCTTTGGAATGGCTGATTCAAGGCTTTACCATTCAGCTCTACTTCTGTTTGTTTGAAGCAACAAAGCCAAAGACAAAATTCTTCAAGAAATTTAGTTATCAACTGAGTTCAGACTTATCTTCAAAAATGATCTTGACTGAGTCTTTAAGCTGAGAATATATAGGTCACTCTAGACCATTCTTGTAACTCTTTGTCTCAATGTGTAGATGGTCTTCCACCTCTTCCAAAGTGCTCTTCAATAGAAGCTTTGCACTAAAGAAATCTACAAGTAACAAATCTCTATCTTGCAGTAAGAAGTCAAGTATTCTCTTTTGGGTTACAAGAGATACAACTTCAAGAGCCTTACAAAAATCTCAACCTTAGAATAATAAATCTTCTTACAAATACTTGTAAACAATTTTATTAAGAGTCTTATATTCAAACCACACTAGCTTTATATCAACAAGATATTACCAAACTATAAAAAGGTAACACACACAAAGTTGATATAACTAGTTAGATGAAAGGTGTTCCCAACTCTTACGGAGCTGTTCAAAGGAACTTTTATTCACTGGCTACTCCATCTTCAATTTTTTTGCCACAAGGATAGTACCCTCAGGTTCCACCTTCAGTTTTTCAACTTCATATTGGGTTGATTTCTCAATGGAACTAGATGAACGATGAAGCTCTGGGTGTAGCTTCCAACATTTTTCATCCCAATGCCCACTGATTTTGCAGTGGGTGCAGTAGTTTTGAGCTTTGGAGGATTCTCCAATTGCTCCCAATCCTTGGAAATGAGGTCTCTTCTTGGCCTCGATAGGATTGGCGATGCCCTATGCAGTGGTTCCAAGGCCCTTTCCATTGTATCCCATTTTGGTAAGCAGCTTCGTTCCAATGCCCTTGGTGTGCTTTTCAAAATGTGTGAAAGAATTTTGGTCATCCTCCATTAGTTTCTTTTGATTTGATGCAGAAGATGCCTCTAGATAACTACTGTCGCTATCAGGACTCTTCACAATGGGCTTCATTGCCAATGATTCCCTTGAACTATCAACCAGGGTAAGCGATGAGTATGAGGAAGAAGTATCCACGACATGTGGACAGAAGGTGCATATGTGAGCATACTCTAATACAGGAGGAGTTCTCCTGTTGTACTCCTCATGGACTTCTTGTAGCAGCACCTGTAGTCTTTTCTGCAGTCTTTTCTTCTCAGTGTTAGCTTCTTCAAGCAACCACTTGAGTTTCTCATCCTCTATGTGCATGCAACAGTTGGCTTCCTCTAGTTTTTATATTTCATTAGACTTCTCACAATGATCCTGGTAGAGAGTTTCAATCATCTTCTTCAGAGCAAAGAAGTATTCTACCATAGATGTAGTCATCGTCACTTTGGACATTTCTCCTTGCTTAGATGCCATCTTGATCTCAACAACCACCGAACAACTGTAAAAAGAGCTCAACAACTAGGCTATGATACCACTTGATCTTTAAACTTTAGCGAGTGTTAGTTCACTTAATTAGATTTAAAAATAGTCTTACTAAATTCCAAATCTAGGTTAGGACCTTTAACTAATGATTCAAATCCAATGTACAAACTTAAACCATTAATCTTCTCAACTCTTTTTACTTAACCAATTCTACTTAGTTCAATGCCAAATAAAGAACTATAACAATTAAGTAAAAAGCATAAAGCACAATGAAGAACAAGATGAGAGAAATTTGGTAATGGAGTTTACCAGACTCTAGCTAAATCTTCAGATTCGCTTGAACACAAACTGATCTATTCTTTCTCCAAAGGCATGAGGACCTTCTCACAGGCTACAAAAGAAATTGCTTTCTCCTTCAAGAGGATTTCAGAAAACACTTTCACCTACGAATCTACTCTTGTCGTCAGAAAGATGATCTTTACAAAATTAAGCTTTAACAAGCTTTCACAAATTCTTCACCAAATTACAAATCCTCTCCAAGGATACTTGGTATTAAAAAGAACAATGTGTGTTTTACACTCTCCTTACACCCCTTTATATACTTGTGAATTTTCCCCAATTGGTTACTAACCAATTGATTTACAAAATCCCCTTATCCTCCATTTTTACATTAAATCTTTGAAAATCCCTCCTTTATTACAAATGAATTTTTCATAATCCCCTTGAAAAAAGTATCAACCTCTAGAAATAATCTTCCTTAGCCCTTTTTATGAATTTAATATTTAGGCTTCCATTTAAGAGATTTGTCCATTTTATTTTATTAAGGATGCATTCCTTTTAATTAGGAGATATTTAATTATTAAGGGTTTCACCCCCTTATTAATAAACCTTATCTTGGCTTTTAAAAATTTAAGCCTTACAAAAAAAACTACCCCCTTAAAAATAGGTTTTAAAATCCATCCCGAAAAGCCCTTTTTAATTTTTGGGCTTTTACAAAATATTCTCATAGAAGCCTAAAAATAAACCATTGGTTATTTAGAGGTTCCTTAATTATATATGGTTTCTAATATTTAAAAGATCTTAATCCCTTTTAAATAGTGAAGATGACTTAAAATTAGGGATTATGACTTAATTTTATAGGAGGCTATATTTATTTTATTGAATATGAAGGGGGTGGAGCCCACGTCGGTGGAGGGTGGTAGAGGTGCCACATGGTGTTCTCAGGAGCTGCCACATGGCAAGTCCTTATTCATTGAGAGAGACAATAGTACGATGCCACGTGTCAACATCTAAGTGGTCCATGCCATGCCCAGTTAGCATAAGGGTGCCACATCAACATGATGATGTCATGATGACATCATTAGTGTACCAGCAAGTCAACCCAACTTTGACTGACTGTATCTCCCTCATACGAGCTTTGTTTTGCACGAAATGATCATCATTGGAAAGCTCTCGACGAGCTCTACACAATGATGCCAATTTTGACCAATTTGGTGATGATGAAATTTTCACCTTCTTTCTCACCCCTGGTACTTGTGTTGACCCACCTTTGACCAAACTTTGACTGGCCATAATTGGAGTGTACGAACTCCAATCAAGCCTATTCAAGTTGCATTGAATCCAATTCGATGAGCTCTTCGCAATGATGCAACTTCCATGGACATTCAGAACAGTTGAATTTTTAGGGTCTGAAGATCCTCCTGAATTACATATAAAGAAGAATTAGGGTAAGATAATGGAAAATACCAAGAGGGGATAATGTAACATATGGTGAAATGAGAGAGGGTAATGGGATGGGAATAGAAGGGGTTAATGGAACATAGGGTGGAGTATAGATTGATGGGATGGGCTAGGATGGGATAAAAAAATATAGGGTGAACAATTAGAGGTTAATGGGATGGGATTAGTAGGGAATAATGGAACATAGGGTGAATTAGGAGGTGTCTAGGGTTTGAATATAGTACATGAAGTAGTAACTTTACCTATGTGTAGTAATAATAGAGAAGAGTTATATGATGAAACGTGGATAAAGATGGTATAACATGGAATGGGTAAAGGAACATAGGGTGGAACATAGGGGATGATGGAACATAGGGTGAAATAATAAAGGGTACAATAAGATGGGAGTAGAAGGGCATAATGAAACATAGGATGGACTAGTAGATATTAGTGGGATGGGCTAGGAGGGGATCATGGAAAATAGGTTGAACTATTAAATGTTAATGGGATGGGATTAGGAAGGAATAAAGGAACAAAAAGTGAATTAGGAGAAGATAATGTGACACGAACAAGAGGGGATGATTGAACATGGAATGGACTACTAGAGATTAATTGGATGATCTAGGATGGGATAATAAAACATTTTTAAGGTGAACTATACTAGAGGTTAATGGGAAGTAATTAGGAGGGAATATTAGACCATAAAGTGAATTAGGTGGTGTCTAAGGTTTGAATATAGGACATGAAGTGGGAACTTCAGGTGTGTATTAATAATGTATAAGAGATTTGGTCAATAGTGATTAGAAGGAAAGGTTTCTTGCAGCTATATGTGTATAAGATGAAATATGGAGGAAGGTGGTATAATATATAAGGTGTTAATGATTGGGATATGTGATATAAAATGGTTAAAATATGCGCGATGAAAGGATTGGAAGAATGAGATGGATGTTGAATGGTAAATATAATTAAGATCTCACAAGACCAACCAATGTTTGTGTTTCTCATCGATTTTTTAGATTTGTATACACAAAATTATGAAAAACTAGCCAACATTGTTTTACAACACCATTAATGAACAAAGGTTACTTATGTGAAAGTTGTTTGAGGACATGAATTGTGAGGTGTGGAGCTCGAAGGTCCACTAGGAAATTATTTGACATCCAAAACATGTTATGAGACAAAAATTAAAATATAACATTCAACTATTTAAATGCAATAATAATATCTTTAATACTAGTTGCATACCTGTGGACGCAACATCGAGAACAAATAAGGGTCTGCAAGAATGGAGCACATCTCATGAAAACTTTGACCCTAAAATTTCATCATATTGATTCTACTAATTTAGTTATTCTTAAATTTCAAAATATAATTTAATAAATAAAATTAAATGAACTTGTTGAATTCTACCTGAGTGTTAATGTCGTATGTATTATTCAACAACTCATCTATCACAGCCATCACCTCTACAACTGATGTATTTTGTGTAGCTGTATCCTGAGCAGTTTGATAATCATAAGTCCAAACAACACTGAAAGCACCACAATGGTGGGGTGAAGCTAGGGGCCTACACATCTCCTCCACTTCAGGCTCTACTAGAGGCCTCACACATTGTATAATGGATTGGGTGAGGGAGCTAATCAACTCCAGTGTGTCCACCTCTACACTATCCTTAACAATGGAAGAAACAATGACATGCTCCACCATAGGTTTGGCCAAGGGTCTCAATACCGATTGTGGATTACGTTTTCCACTAGGTCTATCATGTTTGGAGCCCCCACCTCTACCCTGAAATCTAAGATGTCAAAATAATTTGGCATCTTATTGAGGAAAAACTCACAATAGAGTTTCCTCAAAAAGTATTGTGGTACCTCATGGTTATTACATGGAGGTTGGTCAAATACCATCCACCACCACTCCCAAAATTTATTTTTAATTAATTCATGGTGGCACCAATGGATGGGAAACCTCCTTCCTGCATGAGACAAAGGTGTGTTGCTTCTCAGGTCTGTAAATAGGGCACACAAGTTGGCTTTGCTAATTTTTTGTTTTTTCACATCTGCATATGACAAACCATTAGCATAAAATTGTCTCAATCGATCCACTTATTTGACCAAAAAATTATTTTCTCACTCATTTCTCCTACATGAAATATAATTGACTTCAATGATTTGATAGTCCCTCTCCTAAAAGGGTGGGTTTCAACATGCTTAGATAATCTTCCAATTAATTGTTTAATGTCTCTTTTATTATTTTTAATTTATGTTAGGATATTTTGTTGTGTTCGTTGATGATTCCTATGAACTGATGGAGGGGTTTTAGGTTGTTCTTGTATAAGAGGCTCTTCATGAGGAGGTGATTGTGAATTCTCAATGTTTGGAGGTGGAGATTCATTCCCTAAGAATTAGAACATAATTTTATTAAAAAACCCTTTTCAATCTACGTTCTAAATCAAATTTGAAATAAAAACAATAAAAATACATAACTCTTTGATAGAAACCTTGGTGATGAAGACTGCTACCCAACACAAATGATTAGACTCAAACAAGGAACCAACCCTTACAACTCTATCCACTACCCTGTTCCCAAACACACACCTAAAGGTTTGTAGCCCTCCAAAACTGAATTTTCTCAATATCTTCTAGAGAAGGTCATATAGAGACCTTCAAGAAACCTTATGAGATCCTCTTGGGGACCTAATATGACATACAAAAATATCCTATAAGGTTTCTTTGAGAAAATACTAAAAACCAATAGATAGTCTTGCCTTTTAGGCCACCAAATAGCCCTCTTTTACAAAGGAGATACCTCCAAAACACCTAGTTATCACCAAGACTTAATTGATAGTCACTCTTTGTGTGAAAAAAAAAAAAAATCCACCCACATTCATTAGTTCCATGACTTCTATGATGTACTACAAAACCCTCAATTTATATGCAAAACACAAGGGTTTACTGAAATTCTTGACAACCAGGCTTACTAGACCTCTCCAAGGCCTCCAAAACTTCATAAATACCTTGAAAAAACTCACATAATCCTCACATATATATTTCCTTCAACATTTTACCAAGATCCTTCTTTAACACCTCACTTTCACATGAAAAAATGCACTATCTAGCCTAGGGCATCATCCCAAATCAAAGAACTTGAATCCTCTACCTACCAAACCATAAAAAAATATAACCTACCATAGGAGAGGTGATTCCACCAAGATACATGCTTTGACAGTAGGTGGAATGACTAAAACATTAATTAAACCTCAAATAAAGCCCTCACGGGCCTTTTATAGGTAGTTTCAGAAAATTAAAGAGATCTTCGTCAAATCTTAATGAAAGACACTAAAAATGGATTCAAATGAAATATAAAACATTATTTTATAGAATATAATGAATTTCAAAGCATGACATAGACTGTATGAGCCACATAGATCCTGAAAATTTCAAAAATACAATGAAATTACAGAGAAAACGTTGTATTTGATATGAAAAGATTCAATACAGACTTCAACAACCAAAGTTCAAGCCTTTTGTAGGATTTTATACATAAAATATTCCACTTCAACCACTCCAATGTCTATAACTATCTTTTAAAATTCTAAGACCCTTCAACTTCCTAAAAGTTGCATTTTTGCAATTTCTTACTTGACAACATTTACACTTTTTTGCAACTTTCACCAATTTCATACCAAAGACCTAAAAACCACCCAATTACATGGATAATGGTCTCATGATACCTTATATAATATTAATATACCCTAACACCTATTCTTGACCAATTGACCCTTATTGTAACCTCCAATTGCTTTGTGCACTTGCACCACTCTTTGCAATCTTTGACCTCTTTGATGTGTTTGCAACATCCTCGTGAAGAATTGCAAGCTAAGAGTGAAAAAAATGGAAGAGATTTGGTGAGAAAAAGTTGTAGAGCTGGAAACCTCCAAGCCAAGCCATGGGTTGAACAAAAAATCAGCTTAAGAATGTATTTTTTTTTGTTTTAATAGGCTTATTCTATTTAGAACCTGATGGATTCCTATCTAAAGAAGCACTGAAGAATTGCAGCCCTGATGAAGGATACTCCATTGTGGGAGTAGATGAAAAGTTGAGAACATGAAGAGAAGATTGGTTAAGAGAAGGTCAAAGAGAGTGTATAAGGACAATCTTGTTTCCTTTGTTAAATAAAGAGTTGGAGAAGAGATGAAAAGGAAATGTCATGTGTTCTTTTGGAAGAGGAAAAGATGATTGAGAACTTGATGATGAAGACTGAAAAAGGAAAAGAGGAAAAGAGAAGATAGAGATCAAGGAAAAGATGACAAGAGAAAGCAAGGTAAAGTGGAGATGAAGACAAGAGATGCAAACAAGGCAAAGATAAATTCAAATGAAGAAGATGAAGAGAAAGGAAGATTTATTTTTGTTTTGCAGGTTCAAGTGAAGATGATGCAATGTGTTTCCAAGGGACTTGGAAAGCTTTGTTGGTTGGTTGAATGGTGCAGGAGCACCCAGGTCATGAAATGCCTTCAAAATGCTAATATGTTAAATTTGTAATGTTCAAGTAAAAATGATGTGTCAAGGCTATGTAATGATTAATTTGGATGTATTTAATCCTTTTAATAGGTCTAAAGTGGTCCAAGTGGGAAAAAGATTTTAAATTTGCATTATTGTCAAAAGTTGTTCAAGCAAATTAAGAGTTAAGGGGGTAGTTAGAGAGTTTGAACCGATGGAGGAAGTTTGGAAAGTTAGTTACTAAAGGGAAAAATGTATAAAAAGCAAGTGTAAGGAGAGGAAAAGAGATCCCATGGTATTCTTGTAATATAAACATGAGAAATAAAGGCTCCATTTGCAAAAAATTTGTGTTTTCCTCCTTTTACCAGTCCCTGTGTAGACTGTACTAAGGTTTGGGGGTCACAAATTTGTTGTTTCATTATCAAGCAATGAATCATTTATCCTCTTGAAGTGATTTAAAGTAGTTTCTTTCTGTTTAGTTGATTTGGAAAACAATAATTTGGTAAACCCTCAAAATAGGGTTTGAGATTCTTTTAAGGGCATAAGGCCTCCATCCCATTGATATAGGAATGATGGGTAAATGGGATGGATTGTAGTTAGTATATTTTCATTGTTTTTTGTTTCTTGTGGTGGCAAGACAGTAGGATATGAAAATACAAGAATATGATGATTGTTTCAAGACAAAATCTAAGTTTTTCCCCTTGAAAATGAAGTGTGAAAATAGGGTAAAGAAGAAATAACACATGTATGAATTTGGAGATAGTTTCAAGAGTTATTACAGACCTAATGAAACCTATTTCAGGTGGTGGTAAGTGGTTTTGAGGTTTGCAAATGTCTTCTTGAAGAAACCCTCACTGGTTTTTTTGCTTTTCACCCTAGAATCAAGGGTTTAGTAGAATAGTGGGTATTTAAGCTTTTCAATCCTAAAAGATGTTGAAATCCAGAGTTTTATAACATTTCTAAGGACTTTTTTAGGGTTTTCAGTGATTTTGAGTAATGTAAAGATGACCTTTGTAAAATACGCCTATTCTAGTAGCCTTTCTTAAGCGTACAGTCAGAGATTCTGCTAGTTTCTTCAATACAAGTCATACTGAGATTTTGATATGTTGATGTGGACATTAAGAGGTCTCTAAATATGCCTTTGGATCTTGCATTTTGAATTTGGTGCGAGTGATTTACCTAATTTAGGGTATGGAGGTCTATTTTCCAAATATTGTTTTGATTTCATGGACAATGGAAATCTATATATACAATGTTTTGAGTGTTTGGTTTGGGTTTCAATCTACCTTAATGATGATGGAGAATGTGACTTGTGGTCTAGAAGAGATCCTGAAGCAGTGATTGTCATTTTTATGTCTTGAATCATAAGGAATCATGGTGTTTTGAGTAAGAAAAATGATGTTTATCTATAAATAGTAAAGTAACTGATAAAATAGTGACACAGTAGCATGATCTTGGTTTGTTTTCATTAAATATATGATGTTTACAATGATTTAGTTGTCTGCAAGAAAGTAAGAAAGAATGCTTTGTTGATATTTTTCCTTGGAGAGTGAGATGTATAGAGGAGTCAATGAATGAATGTTAGAATATTGAATGTTGAATGGTTCAGTGATTTTGATCAGGTTGTTGGTTTGAAGTTAGATGGATTGTTGATGGTAAAGAGGTTTTTGAGTTTGATACAGAGATGGATTGCTTATGGAATGTTTTGGCTTGTTGATGCAATATGACTGAACAAAGATTTTGTTGAGTAAATAAGTGAGTGGTAGAGTTTTTGATGAAAGTTAAGTGAAATATTGAAGTTTATATATTTGATCTTCTATCGATTATGTTTGGGATTGAAATTACCTGATGTAATGATGTTGTTGTTGGTGTTTTTTATGATGCTCTACATCAAAGTGGTATTAGAGCCTGAAGATGCTCTAGGAAAGTTGTTTGTGATTAAATTGTTGTTGATATTAGGTTGAGATTGTTGGTTGGTTGGAGGTGCTTATCCATCTAAACTACATTGAGAAATTCCAAAAGACTAGGGAGAGTAAGCAAAGACACCTAGGTGAGGAAAGTTGAGTTGTGTTGTAGTTAGAACCAAATGGATTCCTGTCCGAAAAAGAACTGAAGAGTTGCAGCCCTGATGAAGGATACTCTACTGATGGGAGTAAATGAACAGTTGAGAAGATGAAGAGAAGATTGGTTAAGAGAAGGTCATTAAGAGTCTACAAGGACAGTCCTGTGTCCTTTTTTGAATAAAGAGTTGGAGAAGAGATGAAAAGGATAGTCTTGCATCCTTTTAGAAGAGGAAAAGATGATTGAGAACCTGATCATGAAGACTGAAAAAGGCAAAGAGGAAAAGAGAAGATAGAGATGAAGGAAAAAGATGACAAGAGAAAGCAAGGTAAAGTGAAGATGAAGACAAGAGATGAAGACAAATGTAGATGAATAAGATGAAGAACAAGGCAGATTGATTTTTGTTTTGTAGGTACAAGTGAAGATGATGCAATGTGTTTCCAAGGGACTTGGAAAGCTTTGTTGGTTGGTTGAATGGTGCAGGAGCACCCAGGTCATGAAATGCCTTCAAAAGGCTAATATGTTAAATTTGTAATGTTCAAGTCAAAATGATGGGTCAAGGCTATGTAATGATTAATTTGGATGTATTTAATCCTTGTAATAGGTCTAAAGTGGTCAAAGTGGGAAAAAAATGTAAAACTTGCATTATTGTTGTACACACATAAAATATATCGATTGACATTGCACGTCTGATCCTGACTATTAACACCATTTCATCCTAAATCATCCCTCAGTCTAACCATTTAATCAAATACCCTTATTTGATTAAATTCATCAATCTTCCTCCCTTAATTAAATAAATATTTAATCTAATTAATTCATTCTCTCTCGTTAATTAAATCAATCAACTTGATCTAACCATTCCTATTTAATTAAATAATTATTCTTATTTGATTAAATCTCTAAAGTCTATTTCATTAAATTAAATAAATTAAACCTTATTTGATTTAATCTAACTTCATCTCCTTTAATTAAAGAAATCCAAATCTTCATTTGATTAATCCTTTTATCACATTCTCATTTTTTATTTAAATAAACCTATAAATTTAAGTCAAATTTGTCACGTCATCCAATCCCCCATTAAATTAATTGACCCTTGATTAATTTAATCCTAATGCATGTCCCATCCTCCATATTTTGCTAGTTGCACATGAAAATAGATTTAATTCATTTATTAAATCTCTATTTATCTTCAACATGGCATAATGGAGGAATATTCCTCAAATTTGAATTTCAAATCTAAGTGGACTTTGTACATCTAACATGGCATTAATTTCCTCTTACAAGTCCTTTTGCATTGAGCCAAGTAGCCTTTAATGCATGTTCTTCTCCCTCCAACATGTCTTTTCCACATTTTCAAATTCACCTAATTGCAATAAATTGCACATTGGCCAAAATATGCTCAACCTTTATCCATTCACCTCTTGGCAAGTGGCACCTTGCCATTGGTTGAAAGTTAGTCCCAAATTGCTTCATTTTGGGCATTTATCCAACTTGGCTTTCTATAAATAGAGAACTCATCCCTCATTTCCATCATCCAGAATTTGAGCAAAGTCACTATACTTCAATTTCATCTTAGAGCTTTAGCATTTGCATCAAAATCCATTAATTGTAGCTAGGTTATTGTAAGTTTTCTCCATGGAAGGAATTTGAAGCAATCACCAAGTGGATCACCATCATCAATTTGTCATCAAGCTTGCTTAGGAGTTGGGAAAGGGCCAATTTCCACATCAAATTTTCACCAACTCCCCCATAGGATCAAGAGTTTGCATCATTTGAATAGGATTACTCTCTTTTATTGCTTTTCGTTGCATTTCTTGCTTGCATTTCCTATTTTGAATTATGTGAATAGATTTTATGGGGAATCTATATTCTAACTTGCATTTGATCTTACTAATGTATTCATTTGTTGTGTTTGTGCAAGGTATAGGATATTTGGTTCACATTTTGGCGCTAGAAGGAAGGCAGAACAAAAGATCAAATCACGTTTTCTATGAAAATTTTGTGTTTTTTCATGTTTTTGGGTGTTTACAGGAAAGTCCACCACTAGTAGACCAACATCACAATATAGAACCATTGGCACTCCAGCATCGCTATATTGCACTGCTTCAAATTTTAAACATCGGCATTGTGCTTTTCCTGCCTAGAATTTGAATTTCCAAACTACACCACTGGGCTTATTTTCACATGCTAGAATTTTTAAATTCCAAACTCCACTATTGACCAAAATAGCGATGCTATCAAGCTCTTTGTCCCTGCTTCAAAATGACACTGACTGACAAGCATCACCATGTAGCACCATTGGGTTGCTTTAAACTGCGATGCTATCATAAGTTCCACCGTTGGGCCAAGGTAAAAGGTGAAATTTAGTTTTTTTGATGACATATGTTTTATTCCAATTTGATCATTTGGGTTATTACTTGCTTTCCTGACCTCTGTTTTGTAGATTTAACGAGTTTTCTTGTAGGTTGGGTTGATCAAAAGGTGAAGGATAAAAGAGGCATGATAAGATCACTCTCTCATGATACCAAGTGTTTTTGAACACTTTATTGTTTGTTTAACACTCTTGGAGAATTCACAATATTCTCTTTAAAAAAAATCTATCTTTCAGGCTTAGGGCTTACTAATCTTCTTTGGGCTCTAAAAAGAACATGTCAATTTCTTGTTACAAAAGGGGCTTAAAATGAACTTTAGGACACAAACTCACTAGATTTGGTTTAAAGATTAACAGTTGAACAAGGAAAATTTTCACATTTCCTTTGGTGCTTAAAAGGAAGTCATTATTGCTTTGTGGGTCTTAAAATGAACATGTGCTACTTTGTTTTGTGATTTCTTACTCAAAATAACACCATTGAAAAGATGTATGTGCTTCTCTTGCACCTCAATCTTGAGAATGAAAAGGATTTTTGTTGGTCTTAGGTTGGGATAAATTCTCTCATGCCTCATGAAAATATTGAGAATCAAAAGGATTTTTGGTGGTCTTAGGTTGGGATAAAGTGATTACCTCCACACTTCATTTTGAGGATTAAAATTGAACAAAAAATCTTGTGAGTGTGAGTGGAACATGTTGCGTGTGTTCTCCCTTTGTTCCTAAACAAAGGTTGATGAAACTATGAATATGTTTGCTTGCTTTTGTTTATCTTAGAGGGCCTACCTTGGGGAAAACGTACTCACCCAAGGGAATGACTCAACTGGTATCACTCTAAAGCCAAGAGTATTTCCAGTCAAGATATAAAAGTGGGTACTAGAACAAAGGCTAGTATCACGTGGTTGGTTCTGACGAGAAGGGTAGGAATGGTCTCTCACCTTAATGGATCAACTCCTACAAACAAAAATTCCAAATTAAAACCATTGTTGTAGAAAGGCCAAAATCCCTATCTATTTGTTAGTGCAAGAATGTTCATTCTAAAGCCGTCCCATGTTTTTATGGATCTTAGTAAAAATGAAAAGCATGCCATGGGAGATTCATGGGTGTTGATGCTTGGAAGACCAGAGAAGCAAGTGAGTCTATAAGGGGGAGCCTATGTGGTCAAGCATCTAATCATTCACTAAGAGTAGGCGTACCTAGACTTGTCCAAGTGGGAACTCAACAAATATAGTCCTTCATCTCCATAGGGTTGTGCTTGTTCTTGGTTACAAAAAACCTTGCTTGTTCATGAACATTGGGAAACACACATTTAACATTGTCATCAAAAATTCAAACCCCTCAGGTAGAAGCAAATACCTTTGAAAAAATCAAATAACTATTGCTTACCCTAGGGATTACATCCTTAGAGGTTTCTAAGTGATTAGATCTATATCTCAAATTTCTCATACCAAGGTCAACATAAGGTAACCTTTGTCTTGATTTCTTGGAACTTCCCCATAGCACCTTGTGGGATTAAAAGAAGTTGTGACATTGGACACTTAGTTTGAAGTGTAATAAAAAGTGTTCTTTTGGTAAAAAGAAGTCATTAAAGCAAAGCTAAAAAATTGAATCCCACATGTATTCTCAATGATTTCATGCAAGATTAAAATCTAAAAAATTTGAATACCTTGTTTAGGGAAAAGCATGTTCTTCATCACTGTTGTCTTGTAAACAAGGGTCCTTCTAGGTACATTTAAGATCAAAGTTCAAAACTCATTCATCATCTAAACATCAACCATTTCATCTCACCGACAATTCTAGAAAATATTGATACCATCCATTTATGCTAGTGTTCTTTGGAAAATCAAATCAACATCAAAACTTTGAAACAATATCCATGAATCCTTGAGAATCAAAACATCAAAAAAAAATTGTTCAACTAAGTATAGGTAGATGCATCCTTCCGCTTATGCTTAGTTGGATTATCCTCTTGTTTGGCTAATTGTGGGTAGATGCATCCTTCTCCCCACCTTTAGTCAAATTATCATTTTGTTTGGTTAGCCATGAGTAGATGCATCCTTTTTCTCACCTTTAATCAAATTATCATTTGTGAGCCAATCTATCCCATAGATCATCATCCAACATCTTGGGGTCTATTTGCTCATTATCCAAATCAAATTTAGGAATCATCCATCTATCACACATCTTTCATCATACTCTGGATCTTTCATTATCCTAGTTTCTCTCTTTTGAGCCTTATTTTATGGTTCAAACAAGATCCCAACTCAAGAAGAACATAGAAAACAATCAAGAAACATCTACCACAAGTGACCTAAGTCAAAATGCTCCCAACAATCATCAAGTGGGCCCAAGTAATGTACTTCCTGACCCCTCTCTCGTCACACACAATCCGCAAGAGGAGGGGCTAGTAAAGTCCACATCACTGAAATAGGAATGAAACAAGATGAAATATTTGAAATGCTCAAAAACCCCAAGAATCAACAACTTGTTAGAGTCATGATTTGAATGAATCAAGGGGGAAAGCTACCTTCAGACTTAGACCTAAACACTATTGGGGACATGCCTCTTGTATCAACTAGCCAGTTAACTCAAAGCATTATCCAACCTATCCCATAATCTACAACTTCCATTTCCACCATGGAGCCCATCATTAACAAAGGAAGTGCCTTCTTCAACACTATTCAACAACATCGCCTTGCCTATACACAATATTTACAAACTAACACCATCATGGGAACATCCAATACCATTCCATATAATCCACTCAGTTTCCATGATACCACTGACACATCTTTTCATGCCACTCCATCACATACCTTTGACACACATGTGTCTCAACCGTTGATACAAGTAAGCTCATTTAGACCCGATAGACCTTTTGGAGCTGCATCCTCATTTTCCTTAGAAAAATTTCCACCATTTCCATCATTTACACCCCCAATTTCATCATCATTACCTACATCAACATCACTTCTCAGTTTAGGGCTTCCCCCTCTACCCAATAGCAATCGTCCCCTCCAAATCACCCCATCTAGCACCAACCAAGCAATCACATCAAATCCTTCGGGTATATCATTGACATCACACAAACAAATCATATCTAATCAAACAACATCAGTCCCAATAAGTCAAAACATAGTCTCCCAAGGACCTATAACCTTGATTGTCCCAACCACCCCCATCACTTCAATCATGCCCACCACCACTATCACACCCATTACATCTCAACTTCTTACTACCACTATCACTCCAAGCATATCTCAACTACTCATTATTGCATCCAACACCATTCCAAATCCACCACCACTACCACCAAGACCAAATGTCGTAAATCAATATAAGATTGCATTGAAATCCCACCAAGCATACCAACAAGCACTTCAGCAATATTATGCAGCCCAACAAGTAGCTCAACCTATGCATGCTTCTCAAGCCACATAACAAGCACAAGACCAAGCATTTTTGAAAAAATAAAAAGCACAAGTGGCGCAAGCCCAAGCTTTTTCGTAACAACAATAAGAATCCCAACAAGCAACACAAGCTGCTCAAGCCACATGACAACGACAAGCACAACAAGCTACCCAAGCTACCCAAGTTGCTCAAGCGGCACAAGCACAAGCACAAGCCAAAGCGCAGGAATAGGTGCAAGTGCAATACCTCACACAACAACAAGCCGCTCAACAACTAGCATATCAACAAGCACTAGAACAATACCAAGAGCAACAAGAAGTTGCACAACAAGCATTAATAGATCAATAGTAGGCCTTAGCAGATCAACAACAAGCATTAGTGGACCAACAGCAACAGGCCCAACAATAGGCCTTATTAGCATGGCGGAAGCAAGACCAACACCAACCATTGTTGTAGGAATACTTGGCTCAACAAAATGCACAAGCACCATCCATCATTCCACCTATCCCGCCAACAAACAAACCACCTTGAAACATCTTCATTCCACTCCCTCATCCACAAGAGGATGTCTCAATACAAATCAAATTTCTTTCACAACAGGTGTTGGACCTCCAATCAGGAAGGTCCCACAACCCCAAAAGAATATATGCCCGTATCCTTTTGATAGGAGCATCATCATGAAACCATTCCCCAAGGTATTTGAAATCCCCAAATTTGATAAATATCATGGGATGGGCAACCTTGAAGACTACATCAGGGAATTTCAAGTACATTGCATAGAGGTAGCCTACGATGAAACCTATTTGATGCGGTTATTTCCTCGAAGCTTGGCAGGTCTAGCTATCGACTAGCTCTCTCATCTTTTAGGGATCAAGAAATTCCAGGACATCATAGATGCTTTCATCCAAAATTATGCTTTCAATACCCCCATGGATGTGAGCCTAGAGGAACTTTCAACCATGAAACAATCCAAGGGAGAATCTTTTGCTTCATTCTTGCAAAGGTGGAAATCCAAGGCCAACAAAATCAAATGGACCATGCTTGAGGAACAGGTAGGAACTATCATTGTGAACCTCAATAGGCTCTTGGCCTTTCATCTTAAAGTGCAAGGTATCACCACTTATGATCAACTAATGCCTAAGGCCCTCAACATCGAACAAGCCCTTGCATCAAAAAGAGGAGCTTCATCTTACCGAGAAAGCCGCCCATGCACAAGCTACAATGATAAACCCTACACATGGGAAAAAAATCAAAATGTAACCAACGATGGTGTTGTCAATGCCAAAGTTGTCATAAATGCACCATGGAAAAACACTCAACAACCATCCTAACAACAATATCAAAACAACAATCAAGATAACCGACAGCTTAGCACTGTGGTCCAACAACCAAATAATCAAACAGTTAACAACACAAATGATCATAGGGTACTACCACAATGAAACAAGTACTCCCCCAAACAAAAATACACGGCCCTTGGGGAATCCGTCAAAGCAATCATGAAAAGGTTGGTGGAGGAAAAACTTATCATAGTTCCAATGTATGAGAACTATCAAGAACCCTTGGTCAAACCACCATGGTACAACGAGAATTATCTTTGTGATTTCCATAAAATCAAGGGACACACAACCAACAATTGTATGTGGATCAAAAATCTAATTCAAGACCTCATAGATGATAAAATCATAGATGTTGAGAAACCACCTGGAAATCAAGATCTCAAAATCTACACGAATCTGATGCCCAACCATTGCAACAAAGGAAACAATAACGAGGACAAGGGAAAGGGTGCTTACAAGAAAGTGAACCATGTGTATGAAGTTTTTGTTGCTTCCCTAGATGAATATTGCATTGTCATAACCATCAAAGGAGCCCAAGCTGATTATGGCATCACCACAAGAGGCAAAAAGCTCACCATCATAGGATCATCCTAGCGAATAGAGCATCCATTCCCAATCCAAGATCTATTCCCAGTTGTTACAATGTCCTTGACCAATTGAAAAGAACTCATGTACAAATCTCCATCATGGAGTTGCTAAAAATTTCATCCACCCATAAGAAAATCCTTGAAGAAGCACTAGCGTCATCCATCGTCCCCGTATATCTTGATACGAAATAATTCCAAGCTATGGTCGGAAACATCATTATGCAAAATCTCCTTACATTCTCTAATCAATATTTTCCCATACAACCATCTCATAACCATTTGCTTCATCTGGAGTCGTATGTCAATAAAAATAAAGTCAAGTGAGTCTTGGTGGATGGAGGTGTAGGTTTGAATATTTTCTTTCTCAAGCTCATTAAGAACCTAAAAATCTTAGAGGATTCCATCGACAAAGGAAAGGGTATTATAATCAAGGCATATGATGATCAAGAAAGAGTGTCCCAAGGCACAATTCAACTCCCTATTCAAGTAGGGCCCACTATCATGGAAACCACCTATCAAGTCCTGGACCTCAACTTTCCTTTTAGCATTCTCCTGGGATGTCCATGGATCTATGCAATGCAAGAAGTAGCATCAACCTTCCAATAATGTGTCAAGTTCACATATGAAACCTAAAAATTTACCATCCATGGGGATCTTGAACCATTCTCTTACTACAAGAACCTAGAGGCAAAATATTACAAAATCCCTCAAGTGCCTAAAAATGATGAAGGCCCATCAACACCATACATTGACACAGCCACTCTCCCCTCCACTTTTGTGACAGAGACACCTACCACTCCTGCCATCCCCACCATCTCTGATATCAAGGTCATCATCCAATACAATGGTTGTGGAAATTATATAATGCCCAAAAGTGCTTTTATGGTACGAGAGTTACCACAATCTCTTAGATCATGAGGACGACTGCAATCAAATGAAGCCTCTACATCCCAAACATCACTGAAGGATATTCCAACTTTAGAAGTGGAGGAGATCTCAGCCAAGAAGTAATAGAGGAGGACCTATCCCATCTCCTATATCAAGACAATAGATCAACATCTAATTTACCTATGGATGACAACAGTAAAGGTTTGCAAATGATGCTTGTAATGGGATATGATAGAAATAAGAAACTAGGGAAAAATGACAATGAACTTCTAATACCAATCATTCCAAAGATACGAATGAGAAATATTGGCCTTGGACATGGCACTCCTAGGATAACTATATGTGGTCAAGGTGCCCCAATTATAAGGAATAGGATGCCCCCTCAAGGATCAAAGTCACCTCTGTAGATGTTAGCTCTATCCCCTAGGTCATTAGCCTGAACCCAATAGTTACCTATGTTCATAGGTCGTGTCATAGACAAATTTTCCTTCGACATCACTAATGTCTGTAGCAGTGAGGACGATGAACCTGAAAGAGGTATACCCACTTTTTTTGAAGACTTAGGTCTTCTCATGATTAGCACCCTATCTTACAAATTCGAGAACCAAGCTAATGAAATAAGACTAGTATACCCCCAATTGATTGACTATGATCAAAGAGGACCATTGATTCTCAACACATTCGAAAATGATGAGGCATTCTCAAAATTCATGGGGCTAAGGGATAATATTCCATGCAAAAATCACAAGGCAGGATTCATCATAGAGTTGGACACACATGCATACTATGGGGAAACGGTTGAATCCCTCATTCGCAAAAGTGAAAGACTGAGAATAATCTCCAAGTCCTTGAGTGAAAACCACCTTGTGGCATTCTCTGACTCTAAAATAGGAAAAATAAAGGACGTATCTAACAGTGAAATCCTCTCTGAGGTGCTCGAAGATGGGGCATTCAATCTTCTTCTCACTTCCTTACATCATGAGAAATCAACATTGTTGGTTGACAAATGCAATCTAGTTAACTTAGAGATAGAGGAGACCCCACATATCACTTTCTATACAGAGTCACTATTATCAGAAGAACAAGAACTCTTGGCTACCTTCTTGAAGGAAAGGAAGGTTAACTTTGCATGGATGTATTCTGATATGCCTGGACTTGATCTAGAAATAGTAGTTCATCATTTAGCCGTTTACTCTGAAGCTAAGTCAGTAAAACAAAAGTTGAGAAAGATGCATCCTCAGATTGCCCTACTATTCAAGATGGAACTAAAGAAAATACTGAATGTAGGATTTATACGAACAATCGCTTACCCATAATGGGTCTCTAATCTAGTATCTATTTCAAAACCCACTGGGGGCATTAGAATCTACATAGAATTCAGGCACTACTGAATTTGACACCATTTTCTGACAGACGTTCATGGGTCATTCGACAAATCTTTGTCGGACAAGCGATGAAATGACAAAAATATTTTTGTTTCTATTTTTTTGTCGAAAGGCTGATGAGGAATTAAACGTCAAAATAACTGTACAAATTCGTCGGTCGTCGGCATCATAAAATGACTCAGGATTTTGTCAGAATATCAACGAAAAATTTGTGTATCCACCGATGAATTACACTAGAATTTCGTCACCATTTCGACAAAATGGGCAAGTAGTAGCATCGAAACAACACCAAATGTTTGTCGAAAGTGCAACGAAATGGGCAAGTAGTAGTGTTGAAACAACACCAAAAAGTTCATCGAAATTGTGATGAAATGGGCAAGTAGTAGCATCAAAACAACATCAAAAGTTCATTGAAAGTGCGATGAAATGGGTAAGAATTTACAGTGAAACCTTCATCGTAGCTATAGCAACTTCGTTGAACCTTTTCGGTGATTCGTCGGTGGGTTTCGTCGAAATTGCGACGAAGCAATGCAATTTTTTTAAAATAAAATATTTGTGGAAATGTACCATCACAGAGACTAACGACTGATCATACATACAAATTGCATATTGGTTTGATGCTTCAAGTGATGCATTTCTTATATTTAAAAGTGCATTACCTTATTGAGCTTCTCTTTGTTTCAAGAATAGTTTAATATTCTCTACTTAATAGGGCCAACCACGTGATGGTGGAAGCTCATATGGCCCCTCCCCCTCCTCACATCACTCTCAATTCCCCATACCCAATCATATAACTTTAATCATTCATTCATCCATTAATAACATATAACATTCATTCATTCATCCACTAATAACATATAACATTCATTCATCCATTAATAACATCTAACATTCATTCATTAACATATAACATTCATTAATTAACATATTCACATTCATTCATTAACATAGTTTATTCATTCTTTCAGTTTTAGATATTATAAAAAATATGGTTGTCATGATATGATTATAATCACTTTTATTTTTGTTTCTTTTTTAAATCTACATAAAGTTGAAGTGGAGTATCATTTTCTAAATCAATATTTGTCCCCCTTTTAGTTGTTCTGCCCTCTGCTCATGATCTTAATGTATGCCTAGTCGTCTACTCATGACATGGACGCCGCTGCAAGGGGGGGTCTACTACAATAAGAAAGAAATGTTAAACTGATATGTTTTATTATTATTGTTACAAGTATTTCATTAGTTAAAAGAACATTAGAGTGGTTCTCTTTACTTGATGGGTCCACATCATGTTCCTGAACTTTTTTTATAGACTCATGCTCAACATGTTGAACACCCTCTAAATCCTAATCTGGAGTTGAAACACGAAAGGTTACATTAATTAATACACCAATTGAAATTAAATATGTTTAATAGAACATGAGGTTGGTCCTCTTTACTTGATGGGGCCACATCATGTTCCTGATCTTCTCTAGCCTGATCATGCTCAACATGCTCTAAAGTTGAAACACGAAAGGTTACATTAACTAATACACAAATTGCAATTAAATATGTTTAAAAGAAGTTTAGAGTGGTCCTCTTTACCTGATGGGGCCACATCATATTCCAAATATTCTCTAGCCTGATCATGCTCAACATTTTGATCACGCTCTACATGCTCTAAAGTACCATGATGCACACCATGACTTTCATCTGCACGTTGTGCTCCACCCTCACCAGACTGCATTCCAATGTCTTGTGCAGTATTATCATTGCTTGAATGTTTAAAAAAATAGGCATGTAATTATTTTATGGTGGAAATTAATATTTTATAGATTGCACAAGTATTTGATTTTAAATAAAATTTATTGAGTTTATTTACCTACGTGTCGGATTCAATGGAAGATTGTGTTTTCCTAGTCAAGACTCTTAGGCGTTCAACCACAACTCCATAGCCTTGCTAGAAGGAAATGTTCAAGTCATCTTTTGTGGAAATTCTATTGAATTTAGAGCCCTACATTTTTGCATAAGATCATGAATTTTGCTTCTATGGTGTGATAAAACCAAAAATGTTTTCAATTTATTATAATTTGGATGCAATATTTCATTTATTGATACTTACAATTCATGCGGCTAATTTCATGTAACCACCATAGGCAAGTTTGTGTTGCCCATGCTTTTCTAGTCTTGCCTTTGTTTCCTTCGATGTGTCAGGCAGCCTATGAAAAGTTTGAAATATGTTAAATTATGTAAAAAGAAAGAGCAATCAATATATAATTACATTGTTGATAGTATCACACATAGCAGCATTAATTATTTGGGGAAAAAATTGGCAAACCAAAAGTTCAAGATTTTTTGAAAAACTTGGGAAAAGATCGGGAAAAAATTGGATTTACAAAAAAACACAAATTTTTTAAGAAAAACAGTCATAAACTACTTTAAAAGAAAAATTAATGTCATTTCCACATCATACAGACATTGAGAGCAAATAAAATAAAGAGTTCAATCCATGAATTATAGAAAATAGATTTTTGTTGGTTATATTGATATCATTGATTACATTGCACAAAACATACTGCAACTGCATAAATATTAGATGGTGACAGTTGTCTCTGCCACCACATTTTTCATACATGTCTACCAAAGCATTTTATCAAACAATTCACTGCCTTGCTGCTATGGCTAAAAGCCTAAAATAGGTGCTTTTGAACAAGTTATGGATGCTTGGAAAAAATCTATCAAAGCATAATAGTAAGCAATAGAATAGATAAGGTAGTGAACTGTTTCAAAAAATTCCTCAAAGAAATATGGTCTCATGGTGATGGAATGCCATTGCAATCCATAGCAATTTGCTTGTCATGGAATTCGTTATGGAATTCCATCACCATGAGACCACATTTTTTTGAAGCATTTTTTCAAATAGTTCACTACGTTTTTCTATGCTACCACATTTTTTTGAAGCATTTTTTCAATTAGTTCACTACCTTTTCTATGCTACCACATTTTTCATACGTCTAACAAAGCATTTTATCAAACAGTTCAATGCCTTCATGCTATGGCTAAAAAGAAAAAACCTAAAACAGGTGCTTTCGAACAAGCTATGGATGCTTGGAAAAAATCTACCAAAGCATAATAGTAAGCAATAACATAGACAAGGCAGTGAATTGTTCAAAAAAATGCCTAAGAGAAATGCATTCTCATGATGATGGAATGCCATGACAATCCATAGCAATTTTCTTGTCATGGCATTCATCATGGCATTCCATCACCATGAGACTACATTTCTTTGAGACATGTTTTTCAAGCAGTTCACTGCCTTGTCTATGCTACTGCATTTTTCATACATGTCTACCAAAGAATTTTATCAAACAGTTCATTGCCTTGCTGCTATGGCTAAAAGCCTAAAATATGTGCTTTCAAACAAGCTATGGATGATTGGAAAAAATCTATCAAAGCAAAATAGTAAGCAACAAGCCATGGTCTCATGGTTTTTTTTGCACGAAAATCAGCTCAATTTTATTAACATTTTTTTGCAAATTTTAAACACATTTTTTTTGGTGATTTTGCAGTTTGAAACAGAAAAAAAATCATTGACCAAAAAGTCAACGATTTTTTCAAAAAATTGGGGAAAAAATCATCCAGCCTGCAGATTTTTTAAAAATCATGATTAATTAGGATTTTTTGCAGATTTATGCTTCTATATCGCATACCTTCCTTGAACCGATGGTGTCTTTCCTTTTTTCTTTTCATCCTTCTCCTTTCCATCGGACACTAGGTCCTTCCACTCCCTCTCCGGAATCATGGGGGAATGCTCGTACTTTTTTGTTCTTCTCTAAATGTGACCTATATTGGTCCCTCGCATACTTTAGATAGGTACCAGCTTTCTTAAGGACCTTGGTTTGGTTGAATGTTTTATCACCGAACAACACAACTAAATGGTTAATGAGCTCATCTTTTAAATCTTGATTTTGGGCATTCCACCATGTACGTATGGTGGGCCCGAAGAGCTCCAATGTAATATCACTTAGATGTTTATAAAAAACATCATTTGCTGCAAAATTATCATGGGATCAATAGTCTAAAAAGAGCGATCAATAAGTAAATTTCAATTGGATTATATATAATAATTAAAACATTTTAAAGTGCTTGGGAACTTCTACGTCTTTATGGGAACAAAATCGTCAGTCACCACAAGTGTGACCAGAAATGTTCCCGGACTAGTAATACAGGAAGATCCAGGAAATGCTGCTAAAACATCACCAATACTAGTGGCGTCTGCATCCCCAGTTACATGTCATGATGCATGTTCTGGTATGTGTTTGCTGCCAGAGGGTGCATTAACAGATGCCTGCATGCTATGTGTTGTCAACATTTCAAATGACAATATAGGCATGGATGATGGGGTCAGATGATGTGATGTATTCATAGGAAGATTAGGATGGACACTTGTACCAACCCTTACTCCTCGAGCAGCACTTGTAGTACCCTGATCATGGCCAGGAGCATCATGAGGAGGAAAATAACCCTGTAAAAATGACACATATTTTAGTTCATGACATAAAAGAGTACAAAATATAAAACCATGAATGAACTTATGTTATAATTAAAGACCTCATGATAGCTTACTTGCAAGTTTTGTAATCTTTCAGTCAATACTTTAACCCTCTCTCTTATCTCATCTGTTTGAGGTGCTATGAACATCAACTTAGTCATTTATTTATCGTATCTAGAGGGTTTGTTGAATAAAAGATATCATCATCAGAAAATATTGACTGCACGTCACTATGGATGCTCTCCTCTACTGCTAGTGCCTTTCCCCGATCAGTCGACTACAATAAGAATATTAAAAACATTATCAAAATTAACCCAAAAAACTTATTAAAAACATAATAATAAAATATTTTGCTCGTATCTAATTTGTACAATCACAATGAGGTAAACCTGTTGGGTAGAAGCACCTGAAGATACATCGTGATCTATGCTCTAGGCCAGAGCCTTCTCTGTACCATCAATGTCCCCCTATGACAAAAAATAAATATAAAAAAACATTACTGAAATGAAACCAATAGACTTATGGAAAAAAACATAAGAATAAAATGGTATATTGGAGTCATTAATTGGAGGTTGGGTAAAATGGTACATAGTACATACCACCCCCATAGTCACTCTGTTTGTAACTAAGTGATTCAAAGTGTAATCGATTAGCAACTCTTCCCCTGTAGTTATTGATTTTATCGCACATACAAATACATAGTTTCCTTTGCACGCCTCGACTATGCAATTGGGTTGCTTATTTGTTGACCCAGGTCATGTACTGTTTATAAACTTGCAATATTCCCTAATGCTTTTGGCCTTCTGTCAATATACATAGCCACTCCTTTATTTTGATCCTTATCTTTTAGTTGTATATAATTTGCTGACAGTACATACCTATTCATGCTTCGTGTATATCGAACATGTTGCATCCAATATTTGTAATTGTAACAGGGTCCAACATACTCTATCAATTCAGTAACTTTTTTGTAATAGACCTTTATGCCGTCCATGCAAAATAGGCCCAACCCATGTAATGACGATGATGCTATGCAGTATATCCTCTCGTTGACACAAAAATTGGTGTTTATTGGAGGAAGTTCCTTGGGTACCCATTGTTTTCATAGATGTTTGTAGCTCAAGGGCACTGTTGATGCCAAAAATTGATGAGCTAACAGAGTCTTATGGAAAACTTAGTTTAAGGGGGAACTTTTGCACTAAGCTAAGTAACCTTCAAATTTTTAGAGAAGTCGGCTTCTTCTATAATGGGTTTGGAAAGGGAAAAGGAAGAAGATATAATAAAATAGAGTCTAACCTAAGGTGATGCACCAAGATTTAATGATGGGCATGATAAATCATAGATTTAAGGGCCTGAATGGTGTTGTAGTGTTCCATAACATCAGAGACTTAAGATTATAGCATAGACAATTCATTCAATGACATAAAATAACATTGCATACATTCCTACTGCCAAAAAGAGTCCTTAGACATGATCAAGGTAAGAAAACTTGCATCCAACATATATAGAAGTTCTAAAATGAAGTGTCAAGACAATAAAAAGCATAGTTCACAGTTTGATCAAATAGCATGAAAAACAAAAAGGCTGAACAATTGGCATAGTCTAAGAGTTTTGCAATTAAATAAAATACTAATAAAGGTCTAGCATCTTTTACTAAAATCAACGTGTTTTCCAAAATTATGGACCCTTTTCTCATCACAGAGAAAATTATATATAGCATGAAAAACCTCCCACTGCCTTGGAGAGCAGTAATAGAAAAGATCTCGCGATCCTCAATAATGATGCTTGAATCAGAATATTCCCAAGGCCGTTACAATAGGATCGATTCAAACAAAGCATCCAGTCATCCCGGGCACAAGTGCATCCTTAGTAATGATGGCGATGGTCCTAGTTACAAAAGTGTCACCCTCCTAAGTGAATGATGATGATGCGTAGTAGCCAATAGCCTCATTCGATTAATTAATCTCCTACCTTTATATGAGATCCATGGGTTAGGCATGTAGTGGCTTGCCGCTGCCCTCATGAACCTTCCCCCCTTTGCTGCAGAGGATTTGGGTTAAGGATACACATGTCAAATGACTGAAGCCTTCACCAACAATGGGGGGAACGATTGTCAATCAGATGGAATAGAAATGCATGGCAAAATTTCGTTGCCCGCTGCTACTAATTCATTTTCGTGCTCACGGATTTCCAAACATTAGACACATAGCAAGTGCATACTGCAGTCAGCCACCGTGGGGCCTGCCAGCACCTTTTAGGAATGAGGGCATTGTGGCAACATTTCAGACCCTGATGAGGTGTCAAGGAAACAAGAAACAAATGTATCTGATAGCCGCAACACATGGAAGCACAACAGAGTTTCCCAGGATCCTAAGGGAATGCCGATACTTAAAGTTGCAAAGAGTAGACATGTGGAGTGGTAGATCAAAACCTTGATAAAAGGCCGAGAATACTTTGTGATGCATAGGTCGGCGCATAGAAAAATAAACCCAAAGGGAGCTAGTTAAATATTTATTAACAACTTTTGGCGACTATCATGGGTGTTTCAACTAAGGAATAGAGAACCCAAAATTTCTCTCGTTTCATAGACCAGAGTGCCATTTCATTAGGCCAATGGAGTTAGAGATTGTAAAGAGCCACCTGTAAAGGTGACCACTCATCTTTAGAGGACTTCACTATGTTGCACAAATTCTCCTGTGCTCCACTTAGATCAATAGTTTCTTTGTGAGGCAACACATTGGGTAAACCGACCCCTGCTTGTATATGAAATAGTAGCTATGAGAGTGGATGAATGAATCCCTCAATGTCGGTCATCATGGGAGGATGACTGAAATTCCTAAAATCCTTCAGGTCATTTTCCTTCTCCTCTATATTTTTTGTAATATGCTCAGTTGTGGCAATAGAGCATTCCTCAAGGAATGGGGATGGCAATCCTATCTTGCTTAACTCAGAGAAACTTCCCCGTATGCTACCCAATGTCTTACTCAGAATAGCCATGGCTACCTTAGTGCACTAGAAGGCAGAGTGGCAATGGATGAATTTGTTTGCCATTTGAGCAATAGCATCACGATCCTCAATACCTGCTCTGACTCGGCTCTCATTAGAGACCGAGTATAGCTTGATGGGAAGATCCTTGGTTTTAGGAACCTTCTCCAAGATGAACTATGGGAACTACTCAACCATATCATGGGCCTCTTGGCTTAGCCTTGGTGCCTTGCCGATGAATCTGAGAGTAGGTTGCAGTGTTAATAAAAAGGCTTTAATCTTTTCCCAATGGGAAATGTACAATTCCTTAATTAATAGAATAATGTCTGGCTGTGTAGAGGGAGGTAGGAGAGAGCCTTTAAGAGAAGTAATTTCCACGTCTCTTGAAATAATGGCTTTAGCCAATTCTATCATTTTCTTTTTCTCGAATGCTAGCTGCTACGCAAAGCTGCCCATTTCTTTATTCCAGTTCTCCTCAGCTCGAGAGTGATTTGCTAAGTGCTCGTATAGAGAATCCTTTGTCTCTCAGAGCTTTTCCTCTATTTGAGCTTTTAGGCCTTTAAATTTGGCCTCTTTCTCTTTTATTGTTTGCTCATATTGAGCCTGTTGGCGCTCTAGCTCTTCATTCTTCTGTGCCATTCCTTAGCTATACTCAAAGCGAAGCCGCTCCAGTTCTTCATTCTTTAGTTGTAGATTCTGCTCCGACTCCTAGTTTTTAGTTTGTAGATCTTTTATTATGCTAAGGTCGGCAACCTAAGTCTTCGCAATTTCTCCTTGAAGTCTATTTTTCTCATCCTCTACTACTAGCGCCCTTTCAGTCATGCGGGAAATCTCTATCTCTAAGGATTTCTCTTTCCTCTCCAGAAAACTAATATTTTCCCTTACTGATTTGAGTTGCTCATCCTTCTTCTTTAATTGCCAACCAGTTTTAAGGAAGTCAGAAGTGACTACCCATTACGTTTCCTCCATGATTTCAACTTTATCTTGTAGTCAGGCTACCTTTATGTCGATTCCTACTGCATATATGTCATAGTCTTCTAGTTGCATTTCTTCTTGAGGTTTTCTTACCCTTGGGTACATGGTTGTGAACTTCAATTCTTACTGGGCCTCATCATAAAGAGCTTGTACTTTTGGCTCAAAAGGAACACTGTCATGTTTTTCTCTACATTTTCTCATTCTATTTGTGTGTGCCTCTTTTCCACAATCTATCTGTGCTATGAATTTGACTGGCGATGAAACTAGTCTACCTGCGAAAGGAGTACCAAAAAGTAGGGCATAGGGATAGGTAACTTTCATAGGCACAAGCATTTTTTTCTTTTGGAGAGTGACAGTTTGTGGGGAGAAGTGGGGCATGCTCCATAGTTTAGTTTGAGAACCAACAATAGGGCTAGTCATTTGGAAAGACTGAATTGGGGAATCAGCCATAAGGATCATTGGTTGGGATGGTGGAGGAGTTGTCAATGGGGTGTTAGCCTATTGCAATGGAAGAGGATCTGCAATAATAGTTAAAAAAGAAGTGGCACTCATAGAGGGAATGCTTTTCGAAAGTGAGGGAAGGAAGGTCTGAGTGGCAGTGGCAGGTGAAAGGATCCATGGAGGAGTAAAGACGAGTAGAGTGGTTTGTGAAAACTGGGCGAAGCCTACTGAATATGTCAGACTAAAAGTAGAAGGCAAAGGGCCATCACTTATGGTAGGGATCACTAGTGAGGCAGGGGCAGATACCAAGGAATGAGAAGCAAGAGTAGGAGTGAATTTTACCTGATGACTGGTCAATGGCAGCTCTAGAATCGTTAGCGACTCCTCCTCAGCCTCAGGTTCTTGGCCAGCTGCGAGTACTCTTCCTTTGGTGGGTTTTTACGAACCCTCTTCAACAATACTCTCTATGCCCAACCGTTTCGCAGGTGGGGTCTCTCTAGCTTTAGCAGTCATCTCCATTTGTTGCAGTGATAACCTAGCTAGTTTAGTAGCCCAAGTGAGTGTATGTGAGCCCCTTGATATATTAAAGCGCACATTCATCGCCACATAGGAGGGCTATCCGGGGCCTTTTTCTTTTGGTGCAGATGAGGCCGATGTCATTGCTTCCTCCTCCTGCTCCTCGTATTCTTCCTCTGGGTCTCCGCTTCTATTAATACTAGAGCTCTGGCTAGGGTGGCCCTCCTTCCACCATTTTTCAAATTCTTGGTCATCCTTCAGTTTATTGTAAGGAGCATCCAACTATGCTATTTCTTGGCGATACTTCTAGAAAGCCACTATTTTTTCCTCACTCCATTCCTCATCTTTCTTCAACCTATTGTACATTTCGCGCTCCATGAGGAAATTGTCCTAGGCCACTACCATAGCAAAGTAGAACTTGTGCCATGGACCTCTAGTGTCTTGCGTAGGGATATATGCCAATTCAACAAAATTTTCATCTTTATCCGCCTGCGGGTTACGCCACTTCTCCCAGTATGGTCAGGGAACATGGGTAACTATCATGTGTGGCTTCAACAAGTCATCAAAAGGGTTGTATTCCCACTTATCATTTACCAGTACCAACCCTAAATAGGCCAACTTGTCCTCTAACAACTGGTCCGATTGTTTCTTTATCAGAGTCACTGACTTGAAATTCTTCGGACAAGAGAAGAATCCCTTCCTCTTGACTTTTTTGCTGCTACAGAAGGTAAAATCAATGATACAAACCCATCGAAACATGTCTAGTGTGAGCAATCTATCTCTGACATAGGTTGGGAGCAGGAAAGGTTTTCTAGTAAAGCCCCACATACGGAGGATCATGAAATCTTTTCCTAAGAACTAGTCACAAGCACAAGTAAAACTCTGTATAAATCCGGTCTACTCCTTATCAAACTGGATTATATTGCCGTTTCTGATTAAATCATGCAAGATTGGAGCTATGAAATAGTTCAGAAATGCATAATAATCGTATGATGCAGAAAGAAAAGGCATCCATGTGGACATTGGCTTCCTTTTATTTTGCTCATCAAAAATTGATAATAGAAAATATCGGGCAAAGAAATCTAGGTTCTGATGTAGAAACATGTGGACCAGGAAAGAAAGAAACCTAAATTTTTTCTCCACCTGGTAATTCTCAATTTGCCGCATCATTTCTTCTGCCATAAACTCAGCAAAATCATACTAGAAGAGATCATATTGCTTGTGAAATTGAAATGTTGGTCCCAGTTGAAAGGTCTCCACCTTCTCATCAGAGTCTCAGCCACACACAAAGGCTAGCATGGACATGACATCCTGGAGATCATCACGTAACACATCACGTGACAACAAAATATTTGGCCATTTAGTGGTTGGGATACCTTTCCTACTAGTCTCCTCCAACAAGAACTCTGAGTTCTTTCTCATCTTCTTCCATATTTTTTCTCCTTTGCCAGGGTGAAAGGGATCAATATTCTCTCTTCTCTTACTTGGATCTAGGATGCATAACATGTGCTAGATGTCCTATGGAGTGATGTGCACCCTTAAGTTGTTTCCTTCAATGTAGCGGGTATCAAGATTATAATGTTGTATGGCAACATCAACTGCCTCTAGGAAATAGTGCACCAGTGGGACCATGTATTGAGGGAGACCACTGTACCAAACTCTCTTCACCATAGATTGGTCTACCTTTGGTGCTGATAACCTTGCATAGGTTGCCTCTCTGAGGGACTTAAGGTTTTTCATGAGTTGTGGATCATAGATATTATTCCATTTCTCTTCGACCCTTTTCTAGTTTCTGCAATCCTTGGGCTTATTCAGCTCTTCTGTATAGGCCCTCTTTGGCCTACTGGGTATACCAGGTGTAGCATACACCACATCCTCGTAGACATATACCTCCTTTGAAGAACGTGTAGCTGTAAACAACTTCTGGCTAATTTCTTGTTGCATTGGTTGAGATGAAGTCTCCGACATTTTTCTTTTGGTGAAGATCTCCACAAATTCTTGGCTCTACAATTCTCCTCGGTTCTAGATACACAAAAGAAGAAAAAATCTGTACTTTAGCTTTGGCGCTTGTGAAAAGAATTTGAAATATTAAGCCTTTTCATGTAATCTTTGGAAATCTTTCCTCAAGGTGGTAGGCGAAAGCATGCCTTTTGCATTTAATTTGGTTTGTACCATGAATTTTGTAATTCATGCAAAATGAACTGCTTGCCATTTTGAGGCAGCCGGAGTTCATCATTGCATTTGGAAATTGTGTGATATGTTGTGATTTCCTTGGATCTTGAGCTAGAAATTTGTTTTCTAACCTTGCGTTAGCATGTGCTGGTAATTAATATCTCGGCCAGAATGATTATGCCAAAGAAAATGATCACGTCCTGAAAAGATATGAATATCACGTTGGGCTCTGGGAAACACTTGTGAGGTGACACAATAGCCTACGACCATACGTCTTACTGTCAATGAGCACCACCTTCTTAAAGCTATTAATCTAGCACGCATTTAGTCGTACTCTTGCAGATGCAACTAGCCTAGAAATGTGAGCAAATGTAGGCATGCATTTCAAGTTAGCAACTGGCTTATTATCATGTTTTCTCAAAATGGATTAGCCTGCATCTTTTCATTTTTTCTATAAATAGGCCAATTAGAGGTGAAGAAATCATACTTAGCATTAGAGCAATGATAGGTCAGTTAGCAGAGTTTTAAGCAAGCCTTCTCATAGGTTAGGTGATAGATAAATTTTTGCATTAGCTTAGAAGCCTAGAAATAGTGTTAGAACTATGGACACCCCAGTTCGTTTAACCTCATATAAGTCATAGACAGTATTCCTGGGGGAGGTTTCTACTAGGAGGCTAAAACGAATGACCAAGAATAATCATTCTTTGGTCCTGATAACCATAAAGTGGGTTCTAGGCAAAGAATACATAGAGTATGAGGATAAGTATCGGGTGAACACCAACATATGCTCCCACTTTGTAGTGTCCATGCTAGACATCAATGTCCCCTGGCTACTTATCCTAAAACTTGTTCCAGAAATCTTCTCCAAAAAGTACCTCAATGGTCTCAGTGAGTTTGTTGCTCATGCTGCCTATGGGGTAGGTTTGTCGTCAGCCAGCGACTTGCGTCGCTTTATCGAGGAAGAAGCTATTATCATTTGGCTGTCATTTCTCAGCGGATTCCACCTACAGATTCGTGACAAGTACCAGCAGAGAATTACTCAGTCCTTACATTTCCTTTTCTGTAGCTACAACAAAATACCCTTTTACGACGTAGATTGGTATACTGATTTCAGGAACCTGGTATTCCCTCCGCCAATGGTAGTTGTGTTGAATGATGCTGCCAGTGTTGCCAAAGAACCTATTGAAAAGGAAGAGGTGGATGCTGTTGTTAATGTGTCAATTACTGCCAGCCATGCCTTTGGATGAAAACCCCCTACCTGCTCAACAAATGTCTCCTTGTTTGCTCAATTTCCTGTTGCTACTCAAAATACCTGCCTTATAGCTTGTATATAAGCATGGAAAAAGGCCATCATATATATAATAGCTTGGATACTTGTAAATTTTTGGTTTATGGCTTCCTAACCACTTTTTCAATGTAAAGAATATATATGAATAGATATATATCTTTTTTAAAGAAAATCCATGTTCTTTTCTTTATTTTGTATTTCAATTTTATGGGCTCACAACTTTCATTTTGCTATTTCTCCATACATGGGTGTGTTCTGTGTAAAGTAATTTTGGTATTCCACCTACCAATAATAATGAGTTAATTTCGTAGAAGCACAAATTAATTTTGAAAAAGACCGGCCAAAGAAACAGAAATAAAATAAAAGCACTATTCACATATGTACAAAAATAGAGCTCAGTGCCTAATGGAACAACTTAAGATGAATCCCATTGACCAGAATTCCTAAGTGTTCTTTTTCCATATTTTCCAGATTAAAAGCATTATATTCTTTGCACTGAATGATTTTAAAAGGGCCCTCCCATAGGCTAGCAAATTTACCAGGTTGACCTGGCTTAGTAGCCCTTTTATCATACTTTAGTACTAAGTCTCTACATTTTAGACCTTGGTCGGAAGCCTTCTTGTAAAACCATTGCTTGACCACTTGTTGACGATTTGTCATGGCTATTAGGGAATTCTCCCTTTTTTCCTGTACTTCTAATAGTTTGGCAAGCTGAATCTCCATGGCGTCATTTTGTTCTATCTCGAGAGATTTCAAAAATTGTAGTGTTGGAATCTCCATGGATATAGGTAACAACGCCTCTTTCCTGTACCAACTCATAAGGTAAAGTCTTAAAGACTTGCTTAGGAGTTATGTGGTTTTCCCAGAGCACTGATCAGAGGTTCTTATGCCATTCCCTCTTGTGTTATGAGCCAATCCTTTTAAGGAGTTGAACTAAGCTTTTGTTTGTTGACTCAGCTAGACCATTTCCCTATGGGTAATAGTTTGATGATGTCTTGAGGAATATGCCATTCTTTAATGCAAAGTGACATACCTTTGCACCTAAGAAAGCTCTAGCATTATCTGAAATGATGATTTTTAGAGGGTTGAACCTTCTCACTAGTTCCTCGAGGAAATCTACAATCTCTATTTCTGTTGCGCTTTTAAGGGGAACAGCCTTCGTCCACCTTGTGAAGTAATCCATGGTGATTAGAATCCACTTGTGTCTGGTGCTAGAAACTGGGTTGATCATTCTGATGAAGTCTAGGCCCCATTTTGTAAATGGTTCATCCGTCACTATGGGTTTGAGGGGCATTGCGGAATTCTTCCTTCTATTTGTAAAGAATTGGCATTTTTTGCAAGCCTTCACCAAGAAGTGGGAGTCATTAAAAAGTGTAGACCAATAATAGCCATCATGCATGATTTTAATGACAGTAGTCTTAGTAGAGAAATGTTCGCCTGCAACACTATTGTGGAATGTGTCGAGGATCCTATTTGCTTGCTCTGAAGTGACGCATCGCAGGAGAACACCATTGAAATTCTTTTTGAAAAGGACTCCATCTATTAGCGTATATCTATAATTTTGCAACCGTTAATATCTCCTTTTTTTGGATGAGAGACTTGGCGGATACTTTCCAATTTGCATGAACCTCATTCTATCAGTCATCCAACCACCTTCTGATTTTGGTTCATTCATCAAGACGAGATCTGGTTGCTCCTCTGCGGTAAGTACCTCCTTGTTCTGTGCCATGTACTCACACAGTCCTCTTCCTTTAATAGTTTTAGTAGGCTTGACTTCAATTTCATATTCAAGGATCTTGGTGATCCAATTATCCCTTTTTTATGTGATCTCCCCTTCCATGATATATTCACGCACGCTAGAATGTGCGACATATACAAGCACCTTGTTGCAGGAAATTAGAAGGCGGAACTTTTTAAGTCCCTTCACTATTGCAAAGGACTGCCTTTCGATGAAATTATAATTCACCTCATATTCCTTTAGGTTCTAGGAGTAGAATGCTATTGGATGTTTTCCTCTTCCTTCATCATCCTTTTGGGTTAGGATAGTAGTGATAGTGGACACGCTACTAAATGCATACATTATAAAATCCTTAGATTGATCTAGATTAACCAGTACTAGAGCTGTGAAAATAGCTTCCTTGACTCTTTCAAAAGCTTCCTGAGCTTTGGTCGTCCACTTGAAAGCATGATCCTTTTTAAGCATCAAGGTGATCGGCTTAATTATCCCTACAAAGTTAGAAATAAACTTGCTGACAAAATTCACTTTTCCCAGAAAAGACTGAATACCTTTCTTATTTACTAGAAGGGGAAGTTCCTTGATAACCTTCACTCGTTCAGGGTCAATTGAAACACCTTCTTTAGACACAACATGCCCCAACAACTTACCTTATGGTACTCCAAATACACATTTCTTTGGTTTTAGGGAAACTTTGAATTCCTAGCACTTTTGAAAAACTAATTCTAAAAGATCAAAATGATCATCCCTAGATTTAGAGAACACAGTAAGATCATCCAAATAAATTAGAATAAACTTATTGATTAGTTAGCTAAATGCGATGTCCATTGCCTGCCAGAATCTTGCCCCTCCATTCGATAAATCAAAAGGAATTTTAGCATATGCAAATGTTCCCCACTTTGTGGTGAACTTAGTCTTGTGCTGATCCTCCTCTTTAACTCAGATTTGATTGTAGCTGGAGAAACCATCCAGCAAAAAAAATATTTTCGATCCTGCAACTATTTCTAGGATTGACTCCATCGAAGGTAGTGGATAGTTATCCTTTAGGGATGCTCTGTTTAGGTCTCGAAAGTCCACACATAAATGGATATCTCCATTCTTCTTTCAGACCAGGACCAAATTTGATACCCAAGTACTATGCTTGATTGGAAAGATAATGCACAACTCAATGACCTAAGCCAGCTCTTGTGCCATTAGGGATTCAATTTTAGGGTTGACGGGCCTCTGTTTTTGTCGAACTGGTTTTGCACCTTCTATTAGGTCAATACTGTGTTGAATGATGTTAGGATCATATCCCTCTAGGTCATCATAGGACTAGGCCACTACTCCATATTTTTCGCAGAAACTGATGAGTCTTTCTTTATCATGGTGCGAGACATTTTTCCCAACTCGGAGATTCCTACCATCGGAGACCCGAAGGTCCACATAATCACTTTTTTCTGCTACAAACTTTTGTTTATCATTTTGGACATCATCACAATCAAATTTTTTTTCGAGAGTAACCAATCCTTTTGGAATTTTATTAGATTTGAGCTGCATAATTTTACCTTCATAAGCCTCAGCAATCCTTGGTTGAAGTTGATCGACGAACTCCCCTGAGTGCTAGATAAACGAGGTGATGTGTTCATCGCTTTCAAAAACTTGCCAACTCTAATCATTATCGAGGATCGCTAGTCAAACTAGTACTCGTACTGAATGTTCGTTATGAAGAAGGTCAGAGACAAGATCAAACTGAGCACCAATCACGACCATGAGATTTGCGTTGCTATTTTGTCCTCGGGGAATAGTCTTGATGTTGAAAGCTTCAAAACCATCAATTAGGTCCCAGACTTGGTGTCGATAGGATCTCATGCAGACATCCTTTGCTGCCGAAACTCCTCAGACTTGGTTAACTACTAGTTCAAAATCTCTGAACACAATTAATTGCTTAATGCCCATTGGTTCCCCAAGGCTTAAACCTTGCACCAATCCTTCATATACAGCCTCATTGTTTGAATAGGTGAAATGAAATTAGAAAGACCTCAACAATTTTTCATTTTGTGGGGATATTTGATATATCCCTGCTCCAACTCCCACTTTTCTTCTTGCTCCATCAAAGTACAATGTCCATAGCTCATTTGCTTGGCTACCTTTAGATTCTTTGGCAACCCTCGGAAGCACTTGGTCTTCATCATAAATTAAATATGTGCCCAAATCTTGTAGCATGATAATTGCTGAAAGGATCATTGTCTATGTGTTCACTCAAAGCATCTTCTTTATCATTCTGATCTTTGCTCACCTTCTCTTCCTCTAGCAATTCAATGTAATACATTTCTTTCTTGGTGATAGAGGCATGTTTGGCTTCAAAATTGATCAAGGCTTCATCCGCCACATGTTCAGAATGTAGAGCCTTCGATTCTATCTTCATTTTTGCACCGTGTTTGGTCCTAAGTATTGGATGTGACCAATCCAAGGACAGGTATCCACCCACCCTTGAAGAAAATTCTTGGGATAGATAGAGACCAAACATAGGAGGAACATCTATGATCACTGTGTCTTAAGGGACTATGATACTAGGGCAAGCAAATAGAGTTAAAGGAAGCATTTTGATGACACCTACGGTCTCAACTTTATTCCCATCAAGCTACATTACCCCTCTTTTCATAGGTTCGTAGCTAAGTCCCAAAGCTTCGACTATCTATTTAGGCATAACAGGGGTACTAGCACTAGAATCAATCATAGCATTGTGCAATAACTTCTTTCCTGTAATGAGAGTCAAGAAGAAGGGCTGAGGTTTCAAATTATTCTTGTCCTTGGTAGGGGATTCCTTTGTATTGTTTGCAAGGACCCTAGTTGGCGGTATTTGATAAACCACCTCTATTCTAGAAAACGACCATGTTAGTGTCGGGTTGACCTCTTCTTGGAGCGCCTTCTCCAATAGTGTCTTTTGTTCTAGGATGGCTAGAATGTCCCATAGAGACACATTAGCGGATGATTTTTTTCAATTTCTCTACAACATTAAAAGGTGAAAAAATCATAGGTTTCTACTCCTTGGTTCTTGCTATAATATTTTCCTTCTGTGGTTGAGAAGGTGAAGGGACGGCTGAAGCACTGGGAATCTGATCAGAAATGCCTTTGAGTTGTGGGTTGTCCAGATGTGAAACAACTGACTTACCAGTGAATCTCCTCTTTGAGCATGTATTATAATCAGAGTGCATTTGCGATGTTTTGGATATGAATGTGTCATTAGCAAACATCGTTTCTTCTTCCTCTATCCAGGAGAAGAGCACATGATCAGGAGCAATATTTGATTCTTGTTCTAAAGACATTCCTTGCATTTTCACAGTAAGGACCGCACTCTCCATTTGTGGTGAGGCATATACATAACCTCCATTTTCCATTGTCATGCCTTGGCTACGTTGCTCCGCCACCTTTTGTTGTAAGTTGCCATGCAGACAGTTTTGGGGCATATGTGCATCATTACAAGGGAAACACCATGGATTGATATCATCAATAAGATTGTTTTTTCCTAAGGTTAATTCCCTACTCGAGCTTGGCAATGCACTCGTCAGCGGAGTATGCACTAACACCATTTGGTTTGCAGTTCGGGCTAGTGGATTAGCACGACGCTCGCCCTGGTATTGATTCTGCTGATAAGAAGACCACCGGCCTTGATAGTTTTGATATGAAGGCTTCGAGGGTGTTGTTTGGTTCTACTTAAGAGTAGTTATATCATTTTCCATGGTTCACAACATCTCTTTGAGGTCGCTTATTTCATCCTTGGAAGAACCTGATGTAGAAGCTAGATTTTCTGAGCTTTTTGCATATGTGTACATTGACTGGGAAGCTATGGGCATGCTAGTTGATGTGACCTCTTGTGTGGAGATCGATATTTTAGGAAATATCAGCATAATAGGTTGAGGAGACAATTTTCTGCAATCTATTAAATGATTCTCGGCTTTGATAGTGATACCATAAGCATCTGGTAGAGTAGCTCCTCCCAAAGACTTGATCATCAGGGAAATGTCAGAATTGATGCACTTTAGATAAAATATAAACACCAACTCAGGAGTCAACCATATGGTAATAGGAATCCTCTGCCAATTTGTGTGAAATTGGGCATTAAAGTCCGTTAGGGCCTCCTGGGGGGCTCGTTTTATGATAGATAGTTGATAATACAATGAAAAACAATCTCCATCATTCGAGAACCTCTCATAGAACAGATCTCTAAGCTCATCCCAGGTGCGAATTGAATTAGGTGTCAACGTTCAATACCAATCTAGCACCTTGCCTTTAAAAGAAGTGGCGAGAAGCCTTAGGGCTACATTTTGTGTTGTAATCCCGTGTACCAGACATATGTCTGCCACATCCTGCAAATGTTCTACTGGCATTCTTGAGCTGTCTCTGGTAAACTATGGTATAGCTTTCATGGCTAAAATCGCAATAGCGCCCCAAACAGTGGGCACTACTGGGGTTACCAATAGACTTCTAGCATCCCATGCCACATAGTTTCTATTGGCAGTCGGCAACATAGTGAGAGGAAAGGGCAGTGAGAATGGAATGGTTACAAGCTTATTTGCAACCTAGACTGTCCCTAGTGGAGGTACTAGTAAACTAGGGTTGCCTACGGTTTGGGATCTAGTTGCAGGCCAATGGCTCATACAACCTTCTAAAATGCAATTTTATTTAAGGTTGGTCCCACTGGGTGTGCCAGAAAAAGAACAAACTGTTGACGCCAAAAC